>BRDA01002398.1:82409-113064 GCA_036984385.1 Crenuchus spilurus
TTCCTCCACCAGCATCACGTAGTGACCTGACCACTATCCTGCAAGAAGAATAGCTTAAAATCCCTCTGACCACTGTGCAGGACTTGTATATGTCATTCCCAAGATGAATTGACGCTGTATTGGCCACAAAAGGAGGCCCTACACCTACTAATCAATTATTGTGGTTTCAGTTTTGTTGTCTAACCCCTGTATGTGGGTTACTTGAAGACATGATTTTAAATCAATTATTGTAGTCTGTAATACACAGTCATATCAGAATATTATGATCACCTCTCTAATAGTTGGGAATAACCACCCTTGGTTTGGAATGGTGGCTCAATGGTGATCCCTGACACTTTCCTCATTGCTCTTGTGTTCATTATCGAGGTTAACTGGCCCACTGTAGCTCTTCAGTTGGTTTGTACCACTTGCCAGAGTCATCGTTCCCATCTGGCATCAATGGCGTTTGGGGCACCACTGTAATGCTCAGTACACCTTCACTACAGCAGCTCTAGAACATCCCACAAAGTTAATGGTTTCTGAGATACTACCACCCTTCACATGGTACCCTATTATCATGCCCTTTTGGACATCAGTCAGATCACGTCCTTTACCCATAGTGATGGTTTTACACTCTGCTACAACTGACTGGTGTGTTCACTTATTTATACATGCAGTAAACCCTGTCACATGACATCTGTGATGTCCCAGGCTCAGTTAATTCCAAACCAGGGGTGGTCATAATTTTCTGCTATGACTGTGTATATAATGCAAACGCAATGTGTATATAAGAGCAAGTAGACTCAGATTGTTGACATGTGCTAAAATGCATGCTTTAAAGAACAGTCTTTTAAAGCTCTTTCATTGAAAACAATGAATGTTATTTTGTTTTTTTCTTTTGTTTGGTTGCATTCAGTGTGTCAAGACTTTTTCATAATTTTCATTTTGTTTTGTTTTCTTATATTTAGCTCTTCCTGATGTTGAGCTCTCGTTGCCCAACTGGGAGATGCAGTCTCTAATTAGAACAGCAGAAATACATATTTAGAGTTCTGTGTGGCTTTTGGGAAACTCTGTATTTAAGGCTAAGAGGGGACAATGAAGGAGACAATGCCTGTGGAAAGCCTTATTTACAGAGGCACTGAGCAGCCTACTGTCAGTCAATGTGCCTGAACTCTGTTTTATATTCAAAATCAAAAGGCTGTGATGGTTACCTTGCTTTATTAAATACTATTGGTTTTGCTTAAGAAGTCTACTGACCGAATATGTCTTTATATGAAGATTTGCAGATAAAAGTAAAACAGATTTGTTATTTGTCAGAATGATAAAAATTAAGGTGCCAAAAGAATGATGCCTAGTAGAACCACTTTTAGTTCCATTAAGAACCTTTTAATGGCAGTTGTTTAAAGAAGTGTATTGTAAACAAGCTGAGTGACTGTGATGATGCTTTAATGAATCTACACTTGAAATAAAGTTTCTAGGCAAACCCTAATTTAGTGAGGAACAATGTTGGTTCTTCAGACCTTTAAAAGATTTAAAAATATATTTTTTTAATTCTCCAAATATTAGAATATCATAAAAAAGTTCATTTGTGTCAGATATTTATTAATTCAGTTTATTAATAAACTGTCATATTTTAAAAGTGACATATTTCAAGCTTATTGTTTTAATGTTGATAATGTTTGAATACTAAATTAATCAAACTCCAAATTAAATATTGTAATAAAAATGAGATTCTGGATTTCTGATTTTCATGAGTTATAAGCCAACCTGATCAACAGTAAAACAAAAAAGACTTGAAATATGTCACTTTACATGTAATGAATAGAAAATATGAGAGTTTTGAGTGAAATTATCAACAGCACTGATTTATTTTCACAATATTCCATTTTTCTTTGATGGAGATTGTAATAAAGCAGCCTTTTAAAAGGTTTTTTAACGAACCAAAAATTGTACTTCTATAGCATTGCTCAAAGAACCCTTGTTTTTTGTTTGCTTGTTTGTTTAAAAAAATTAATACATTTTAAAAAAGTGAATGCATAAATAACAAATCCTATTTTAAAGTTATTACACTTTAACATTTATTTAACAGACAAAAGCAAGCACAAAAAATATTTTCATTGTTTTCAATGATAAACGTAATTCTCTGAAATTGATGCCTCCAACACACTCAAAAAGTTGAGACAGAAGCAAAATAAAAGTACAATGATCACTGAGCCCTCAGTGTGTATTGTTTGAGAAATCCTCATGCTACCATGATGAATGGAGACACGTGGGCTTAGGAGTACTTTGGAAAATCATTGTCGTTTAACACTGCATCAAAAAATACAACCTGAACAGTATTATGCAAAGAGGAAGCCATTTGTTCATTTTGTGCCAAAAAACAGACAAGTTCTCTGGGCCTGAAGTCATCTGAGATTAACCAAAAGACAGAGGAAACATGTTTTGTGGTCAGAAGAGTCCACATTTCAGTTTATTTTGGGGGAAATGGACATCAGATTCTTTGTGCTAAGCATGAAAAAGAAAATGCAGACTGTTACCAATGAAAAGCACAAAACAGCATGTGTGCAGGGAGGGGGGATTGGGTGCATTAGTGCCAACAGCATGAGTGATCTGCATGTATGTGAAGGTACCATTGGAGGCTTATTTTGGTATTTTAGTGAGGCATATGCTGTCATTAAGATGACATCTTTTCCCAGGAAATGGGAAATGTCTATTTCAGCAGGACAATGCCAGACCTCATTCTGCACAAATTACAACAGCATAGCTTCATACAATACAGTGTGTGTCTGCAGTCCAGATCTGCCTCCTATTGAAGATGTCTGGAGCAGTGACCACAGACTGTTGAACAAGTCTTGTATACAGAAAGAATGTGCAAAAATTCTACTGAGAGAACTGCAACAATTATTATCTTCAATTATCAAGCAATTAAAGAGAATCTTTAAAAGAAAAGGTGGTATAAGGAAACATGCCTCTGTCCCAACTTTTTTGTGCAGGAAGCAGACATCAATTTGTACTTTTGTTTATATTTAACTAATAGAATTAAGTTTGTACTTAAAAATACGTAATACTTAATTACAAACTGCATTTTTTTTTTACTTTTCTGTAAACGAGTTTTGTAGAATTATATGCCAATATGTAAATGATAGCATTATGACTATTTTCCTCAGTGCTCTGGTGCTGATATGTGTGGAAGCTGTGCTTTAATTCAGATGGCTGTTTGGGATTTGTGTTGCTTTCTGTCGAGGCAAGCCTGCACAGGAAGTGTGGGTGAGCCCCAGCAGACATTTCCCTTGGCTCTGACGCAGACCATTTAAAAGCTAAACGCCACCTTTGATAGATGTCTCCACTCTCAGACTGTGGTTACATATTTAAATTACAAAGTGGGGGTAGCTTTTTGCTGCACTGTAATTGGATGAATTACTCATTTTAATTTACATCAGTTTAATTTCTCATGCAACCTAAATACAGTCAAACGAACACCCTTCTCCAGACATATTCTTCTGTTTCAATTTTTAATGTAACGTGCAATTTAAAGGTCAGTGCTAAATCACATTGACATACAGTGTTTTATGTCCAATGCAGGCCGTGTTTTTCCTTATGGTACACTACTGTACTGAACTGGTCCATTCGTTCCCATCATAAAAAAAGTTGTGAGACATCAGTCAGCACATAGCCAGTCTAGCCAGATGTTTGGGTATACACTCATTGCTAATTAAGGCCCTGATGGTCTCTGATCTTGCACTGTATTTACATGGGGGCAGTAACTAACAACAACAAGGGCTAGCGCAAGTTCTTGCATCTTCCACTGAGAGGCCTTGTCTGGGCCAGACACCAGTCTGAGGGTAAATATTTAGGGCAATGGGTTGCTTCCCATCTCTCAGGGAGTTATTCAAGGAATGCCCGTGCTTCCACGAGCAAGCCTGTGTCAAGAGCACACAGCTGTTAGCTTTAGCTAAACCCTCTGAGTCACCAGTGCTCTGTTGGTGCTCCCACTGAGCGTGTTCCTGACTAGACAGGATTAAACATGTCAGAATGCCGGCCAGGTTCTGGGGTGGAGAGAGTGAGAATGAGGAGGATGAGGCTGCTGTGATGGGACACACAAGGAAGCAGATGTCAGCTTGTCCCAAGGTGGTCCGCTGTGTTGGGCTTGTTTTCAGACTAACACAAAATCCAAGTACCATTTTTTCTGCATTATAGCCTATTTTTTCTTCTTTGATTTCTTCAAACTGTCCAGATTTCCTAGTCGTCAATTATTCGTTGATGTCATGTACAACCTCCATCCTCCATCTTCCCTCACTCCTGCTGTATTTGTGTTTCTTTGCATTACTGCAGGTGTTTATTCGCTAGCACCACAGTGTTTCCAGCTCTGAAAGCACTATTTCATCTTGGCAAACCATGTTTGACAGGTCACTAAATACAGCTGGGCCTCATTTTATTTTGTAGCGCATGCTTTGTTTGCTCTTGCTCAACATCGTCTGTCAGTCATGGTGTCCTCTTCATCCCTCCTTTTTCTTCTCAGTTAAAGAAATGGGAGCTATTTCTCTGTATTACTTTTCTTTATGTGATATAGCAAAGTTGGTGATGTGGTTGGTATCGTTTGGGTACATCTAGAGAAGTTCCCTGGGAGACAGTTTTTAAAAAGCAAGGCCTGTCTTATTGAAGCTTTATCATTCAGCTAAAATACCCTCCAAATGTAGATTCTGTAACACAGCAATGAATAAAGTTTATGTCATAGTGTGGAGAGATATGTTGTACTGTTAAAGAGTACAGCCATACATCAAAAATTAGAATACCATGAAAAAGTTTTTTTTTTAATTGAAAAAGGTCAACTGTTATGTTATTTTTAATATTTTAAGCTTTTTTTCTTTTAATGATGATCAATATGGCTTATGCGTTCACTGGGAATCAGCATCAGCATCTCAATAAAGCTTGTCATCAGATGGAAGCATGATTTGCTCTAAAATCTCCTGGTAGATGACTGTGTTTGACTGTGTTTGTTTCTAATAATTTGAGATTATGGATTTCTGATATTTATAAGCCATACTGATCAACATAAAAAAGGCTTGAAATATGTCACTTTACATGTAATAAATAAAAAATACAGGATATTTGTGACCCCACCAAAGAAAACCAGGTCAAAGTCATTCTTTTTTTTTCAAAATTTGTGTTTTTTTATGAATTTAAGTTTTGTTTTTGATCAAAATATGTACTACGATAGATATCTTTCATTTACAGCAATAATACAGAGTGGCTAAGTTTAGTCGCTAATGTGAGTGACACGATATTGACACGATACCTCAATAAGTTGCCCAGTGACTTTGGCCTGGTTTTCCCTGGCGGGGTCACATTTTATCTTTTAAATTATATTATGAACAAAAATAACTTTTTCACTACATTCAATTCTCAAAGTTTCAGTTCAGTTTTGATGTAGGACTGTATAGAATTAACTTCTGTTTACAATGAACAGTTCCTATTTTAATAGGCTATATAAAGATTAAATCACTAGCTCCTCTGGCTGTTTACCCTGTTTCATTGTTTCAGTGTTTAGCAAGTCAGAAAGCAATGGCGTACATGCAATATGTATATTCAGCAGAACTTACTGTACCTTAGAGACTTGTCTTCTGGCAAATGTCTGATTCTGACTAGTTCTTTGCAGTCATTTTTCAGCAAGCCTGTGACAGCTGATGTGAATTCAAGAAAGCATGATCCATTTGTTGCTAGTTGTAAACATTGCACCTGTGGACACTGGGGTCCTTACAGACTTACTGGAGGCTGTAGCAGAACATGCAGCAAAGCTGAAACGTGTTTTTTTGTGGGAGATGGGTATTGAAGTTGAGAGTTCAGTGAATGATGAGTGCTGTGGGTGCTTCTATAGTCTTTTTTTCTATCGTTATTTATCACAAGCTTTTGGGTTATAGGGCACAGAATGTGTGCTTTGTGAAGTCAATAGAAGGCAAACAATCCACATTGTAATGGTGTCAAATTAATTTCTGTGAAGATAACAGGTAAGTAATAATACACAGATATACAGTATGTGTAAATAAATGAGCACACCAGTCAATTGTAGCAGATTACAAAACCATCATCATAGGCAAAGGACGTGATTTGAGTGATGTCCAGTGATAATGTAACCGCCTGGTATGGGTTCATCCATATTGCTTGGGTTGTATTTCCTCCTCTAAACCTTTTGGGGTTTAATAGAAAACATACTTTGTGGTTGTATATATAAGGGAACAAGGAAATAGGTAGAGTGACCAGAAACAGTAAACTTTGGAGATCTCCAGTCTGGGAAACTTTGTGATTTACTGCTCAGATGTAAGTACCTCTTATTCTTTCACTTTGCAATGTCTGTTATACTATCGCTATGGTCTAGCATTTTTCAATTGTGGTTTATGTTTGGTGCACTAGCTTTCATGTACTTATGTGCTGATTTGTATGCTATAATAGGTTGGTTAGCAAACATGCTAATGATAGCATGCTAGGCTATCCAAACCTGTATTATTGGGGAATGCCCAAGGGTGTACTGAAATGTACTGTTTCCTGTGTGTGTAGTTTGAGATTTTTCCTTTGGCCATGGATTTATGGTGAATGGTTGGGGTTTGGGAAAGACTGGGAACCAGAAAGCTTCCAGGTCCTGTCTGAGTCTCACACCTAGGGTTGGCAACTTTCAGATCTTGAAATAAGGAACACCCATAGGTCAGGGAGGTAGTCAGCAATGTCAGTGACACCTTGAGCCAGCTCTATTGAGGGGCAGCCCATACAGGCCACAAGCATGAGGATGTTGGAAGAGAAAGTCACCCTCCTAGAAAGCAGATTACAAGACTTACACAGACAACCAGATGACATCACCATACTGAGGGAGGCCTTAACCAACTTCAAAGTGGAATTGGAGCAGCGTGTCCTGGTTCTATAGGAGTGACTTACATACCAACAGCAGAGACAAGGAGAGATGCTGCGCAAGGAGGTCAGTTTGGACATCCAAGAGCTTGGGAAATCTGTTGTTGACTGCCTTTTGTCCATAAGGATTGTCTAGGGATCATGTCTCTGTTTAAGCGCCACCATGTAAAATGCTCATATAGAACCCTGTTCTGTGTGTAGTATTTGGGAAGCCAACCAAGAAAAGGGCAGTAATTCACACAAAGGTAACATAGGGTACTAGGTGAAGGATGGTAGCATCGCTAGGGCCACTGTAATGAAGGTGTACCAAGAATGGACTTATTGTATATTGAGTGCCTCCCAATAGCATAAAGTGGTTCTCGATGGGCAATGGATGCTAGAGAGGAGTGAAGACTCTAGCATGTTGTGCACAGTAATCAACACACCACAATGGACTAGTTAACTTATGTAATGAAGACAAGAGCAGTGAGTAAAGTGTCATCTTGGTAGGTTCAAGGGTTTCCACTATTAGGTAGGTGGTCAATATATTCTGATACAATGGTGTAGTTCATCTGTGAAGTGTAATACAAAGGTCTGTTCATGTGATTTTTGTCATGTGTTAAAACAGCCATTACACTGCCACCTGGATGCTTCAGGGATTCTGTACTAATACTACATTCCATCAGAACTGGGAACACCCCCAACAAGTTCAATTTCCTACTTTGAAAGTCTGGAGAATCTCACCAATCCCACAGTCAAAATCCAAGAGTACCACACCATGTATTACCAGTAGTCAAACCTGTAGTGTTATACTGTTCATTTATTCTATTGTTTATTTGTGCCTCAGTACACAATATACTGTCCAACTATTCTATTGCTACAGTGTTTGGATGTGCAAATTACTGCACAATGTTCTTATCAACTGGTATTACTAACAATGGCTTTATAGCTGACCTGACTAGTTTTCCAAATGCTTTACTAGAACACGATGAACTTGGGTGGGACATCATTCGTAACTCCAACATCCAAATTATGATGTTAAGGGAATGCTGTATTGATCTGTATTATACATGCCTGGCCCCATGTGGAGGGCCCCATGCTTCACTCTGGGAGTACAAAGCAGTTTGAGTCTCGGTGTCATGTGAGATGATGCACTTTAAAGGAAACAATTTAAAAATAATAATAATTCATAAATATTGTTTCCACATCTTTGGTGATAAATATGACTGATTGCATTATCTATATATATATATATATATATATATATATATATATATATATATATATATATATGTTGAGAAAGGTAAATAACCCCATTTTTATTTAATTCAAAAGTGTAAACTGTCATTGTTATTGAGTGTTTTTGGGGTTAATGAAAGTTCCTTCAATAAGACTTTTTTAGATGCACAAGTAGACCATACCAGCACACATTTTAAATATGTGCTACACTATCAACCTAGATTTTTCCACCTTCAGCCCAGAGTGTGGAAGGATCATGACAGAGACCAGTCAGCCTTGGACATCAATATGAGTCATAACCCATGATGAATTATGCTCCCATGATGCCTGCTCACTGACCATAAAGAAATCTTCTGTGACCGCAGAAAGTGGACCAGTACCAGACATGTCAATTGCTGGATCATCCTCACATTTCCTGTGGTCTCATAAATACCTGTGGCCAGATCTAAAGCATACCCAAAAGACTCTCAGATGAAGTCCCATCTGACTCAAATGTCAAAGGCTCAGTGTCTGCTCAAGCAGTCCTGAACTTATTAGGCCACAGAACACTGAGAAACACATGGTAATTCACTGCCATTTTGTTGTTTATCATTCCATTCTCTGTGTTTATGCATCTGTAATCTTAACTGATAGGCTGTTTTTAATAGCATCAACAAGCTGCGTTGTGTGGTGAAGATAAGTCCAGCGATGCTCCCCCTGAGTTTTGTTTCCACTAGCGAAAATCCTGGAGAGCATAAATCTGTCTGAAGAGCTTGGCTGGGAAGCCACTAACGAGCCCCAAGATGAGTCACACATTTTACAGTGTCTTGTAATGAAGAGCTTTCACTTGTCTTGTGATCCCGCAACATACCCAGCCGACGCCAGCCACCACCAGTACCCCAGTTCATCGTAGCCTAGCGTTGTGCATCCCAGCTCCCCCACGGCATAGAACATTTCCCAGAGGTCTGAGCTTGAAGAATCTGAGCACCAGGCCTCTTCAATCTGTGCCACCCAGAGAGCTCAATAACTCTGCAGTCTTAATTAGCCTGGATGTCACTTTACTGTGGTTCAGTATACAACATCGAAACAACATGCTTGCATGTTAAAACATCTTTATATCACTACATGTTGAGTCTTCAGTATTATCTCAGAACTTAACCAGAAAGGAAACAAAAAATGTTTGTATGTTAAGGATTATACATAAAAAATTCTGAATATTGTGACAAAAATTATGTTTTGGCACTGTGGGAAGGTGCTGGAAAAGGAAACCAGCATCTCAAACATTGGACCAACACCATCAGATGACATGACACCTCAAACCATGGTGTCATGTCATCTGCTGGTGTTGGTTCACTATGTTTAATCAAGTCCAAAGTCAACACAGACATCTACCAGGACATTTTAGAGCACTTCATGCTTCCATTTGCTGACAAGCTTTATGGAGACCCAGGTTATAATCCACACTGATCAACATAAGGCTTGAAATATGTCACTTTACATGTAACGAATCTAGTTGACCTTTTTGAATTAATTTATGAACAAAAATGAAGTAATATTCTAATTGTCTGATGTATGACTGTATCATATTACCTACATTTTGCTTTCCCTGTTGTTTCTTTTGTTGTTTGAGAACTGCATTTGTCACTACAGATGTGAAAGTCATCCATCCTCTGAGAGCCTCTCTTTGATCCTGAAGGTGTTTTTTTTTACAGTAATCTTTAACATCAGTTATTCATTCTACATGAATTGAGGAAGGACCTTCTCCAAGAAGCCGGAAAATTCCTTTTTATGTTAGTCATGGAACCTGTACCACACTATTGCTAATGCCATTTTTTATGCATGTGACTTCTCCTTGAGAGAGGATTTCAGACAAAGTACAAAGCAGAACCTGATGTTCTGTGCTCATAGCTTATTTATCCCTCCGGTCTCATAGCTCATATAACCTGCTGCTTCTCAATCACCCTCTCAAACTCATGACTTGACTTGCATAGAGAACAAACCATCTTTAGTTTTGAAGGTAAAGCATCTGGATGGAGAAATAATCAAGTCATGTGTGCATCTGCCCATTGAACGCTCTCTGTATTTATGTCAGAGTCTGAAGTGCCTGAAGGAAAGGTTTCCTCTCATGAATAGTGAAGCCTGTGGTAGAGCATCAATCACTAGGAAATGGAATGATTGGTTTCTTCTGTTTGACACAGTTGGAAAAAGCAAGGTGTTTTTAGACTTTAGAGGTTTTTAGACTATGGGGGTCCTTGGGCAACATCTTCTTTTACAGGAGCCCCTTTATGTTTTTATTTACATCTTGATCCACCATTTTTCTCCTCATCCTCTGAGGAAAAATACAGACCATATGATCTACTGCTTCATAGCTAACTAGGATCTCTGATAATTTAAATAATGACTGATACAAGTCAGTGATTTCCAAACAAATGTTTTGGCCACTGATATTCACCATATAGTTTTGCACATATCCTCCAAAAACCTTCACAGACTACAAACCAATGAATATGAATGCTTTTGAAGAGACACTAAATAATCTACTTGGCCTTAATACTCTACCTGGGAGAGATTATGTGGAGGAAAAAGAAACTTAAATGGATGATAAAAGCGAGGCTTATTAAAGAGGTGACTATAATCACAGCTACAGGTACAAGTCACTGTATCACTGTGAGCTCCTTACAGATCTGATGTTAAACACTGTTAGAATAACACAACTGTTTATATTCAAGCAGATAATGTAATACAACAGACATCAGTCTTCAGGGTAATAAGAAAAATAAATAGTAAGTTTATAAGCAGATATCAGCTGTAAGCATGATCATATTTTCATAACCAGGTTAATAAAAAATACACCACTGAGAGACGTGTAAAGTATAAAATAATTTGATAATCTAATCCAATCTAAATAGGGTTTATTTCATGTTCATTGGACAATAATGGAGTAGAGACATAGCAGACATGTCTTACTATTAGAATGATAGTTATTGGGAGGATCTGTTTATACTTTCAGATTCACTGTCTTGGTTTTCACTGTAGTGCAGGCATTTCACACCTGAGAAGATATACAGTACCACATATCTTAACAAGCCTCTTGGCAATGGCAGGGGTGTCAAGAAATGTTTTTGAGAAGTATTGATTTATTGTACTGTTTTCATTCAGTTCATTTTCATCACATTTTAAGATTGAGACAAAAATCAACCATGAAATATATATTTGGACTATACTGACAATATAAGACAATAATAATTAGGATAAGGAACAAAGACATTTTCCATAGATTGTATTTTTTTGCATGTTTATCAATGTTTTGGCACTTTCTTAAATGGCATTTATAGCCAGTAGCTATAGCACCTGCACAACATAGCATACAAAAACAGTAGAGCTAAGCAGGTCTGGGTCTGGCTCTTACTTGGATGGGAGACTTGTGTGCTTGAAGTGGTGTTGGTGGACAACAATAGACACTATTCCTGGGTTCTGTGCAGATCCCAGTGCAGTAATGGCGGCACTGTACTTTATAAATAGTGATGTCTTTCAAATAAAACTGAGGTCCTGATTTCTGAATATCCATAGACATATAGGTGTTACCCTAAATGAATAATAAATTTTCCACCCCCAATTATCACCATCTTTAAAAAGGGGATTAGTCTTGCCTCTCATAGCTAATGTGTGGTGAGAGTTCTGGTGCTCTGCAGGTGGATGCTGATCACTGCTAGTGGTTTAGTCTCTAATGTCTGTTCCAAATGTCAAACTTTGCTTTGATGGTGCTTTCACACCTGAAAGTCCACACCATGATCCGAACCAAGGTTTGTGTGTTTGTTACTTTGTATATATTTGTATATATTTGGTTAGGTTTGTTTTCACACTGCATGTTTTTGAGTGCACCAAAGACTTTTACTATGACATGCCTACGTGCTGTCATCATCACTTACATGCTGTGCTTCTTCCTACACTTGACACTGATTGGTTTGAAGAAGGACATGTGTCTTACGCTTTTATACACTTTTATATATTGCTGCTGCAATTTCTTTAGTTTAGTTTAGGTTACACTGTCGTCCTGTCGTATACTGTCTCTCTCATCCTCTCAGAAAATAAGCTGACAGTTTCAGCATTTTTGAGCATTTTTCAAACTGACTTTTTACATGTTCATTGGAGCAAAATTAAACATTTGTTCTCCTCCTCGCTCCATGTTTCCACTTATTTTTCTTCTTCTGCTGTTGTTGATGAACGTTGTTGAACATCTGCATCAACGTCTTGTATTTGGTCCGAAATTCTGAACCTTCTATAAAAGTGTTTTCACAATGTACACGAATTGGACCATGGTTCAGTAAATCTGGACCGAGATCACCTCTTTTGGTCTGACCAAATTTTGCTCGTTCGGTCCGGACAGTGGTTTGTGGCGCCTTTCACACCTGCTACTTTGGTTTGGACCAAATTGAAAAGTCTGTAAGTGTGGACCAAAAAATTTAGGTGTGAAAGCATCATAAGTGTCTAGAAAAGCACTATAAAAGTGGAACTGTAAGTATGTCACTGTGTAGTTTCATTTGCCTCTCTCATGCAAGAATTAATAAGAATTTGCAGCAAAGGTTCAGCCAGGTTTTATGCTGCAAATGTCAAATCATTGACTGTTCTATGGAGATGAATTGAAGATCAGTTACAGAAGCAGAGAACTGTTAGTCTGGATAATTACACTCTTTCAGCATGCCAAACGTTCCTTTCCTGCTTATTGTCTACACCATCCATGTAATGAAAAAGTTTCAGTATCCTTGTCTTTTCAATTCTCACCTCTTTCTTTCTGTTTCTCTCCTTTTGCCCCCAGAACTACCTGCTTTGTTCTTACTTACACAGCTTTACCACACAGGAAACCCCAAGGAATGTGCTCCTTTCATGATTCACTTTTCTTATTCTCATATTCACGCAAACCACATAACATGCGGTAACTTATGCAATATCATGCATTTCCCCCCTACTATTAGGAACAGCAATACTTCAGACACAGAACCATATGTATCCTTCAAAATGCTTCCTTTAAGACAGGTTATTAAAAAATCACCCACAGAGTCCATATGATACTACAGACCACAGTAAACATGGATATGATTAGTATAGTTTTGTATAAACAAACTCTGTAGGGTAGGCATTAAATAACACTATCACAGTGCAGACAGTATATTCTACACTTATACATAATGCATGACTGCCTTCAACCCCAAAATCAGAAAAAAGATGAGACAGTATGGAAAATGCAGAAAGAAAAAAATAGAAAAATGGTGTTTGTTACTTTACTTTGATTTTAATTCATTGCAGACAATATGAACCCAATATATTTCATGCTTTGTTTGGTCAACTTCATTAAATTTGCTAAAATACATCCATTCCTGCATCTCAGGTCTACAACAAAAGTTGGGATGGTAAAGCATTTTCCAGTTTGTAATGTTGACATTCCTTCTCACAACATAAGAATACTAAGTGATGAAGTATCATTTTAACCTATTCTTCCTGCAAACTTGTGCAGTAGTACAGGGTTGGTGTCACATTTTAAATTTTTAAATTTTCCACACTCTCTTTAATGAGGACAAATCAGGACTGCAGACAGGGCAGTCTAGTACCTCCATACCTTTTTTCTGCAGCCATGCATTTGTAATGTGTGCAGCATGTGGTTTTGCACTGTCTTGTTGAAAAAACTTGAACGTCCCTGAAAAAGATATTGTCTTGAAGGCAGCATATGTTGCTCTTAAATCTCAATGTATGTTTCATAAGTAGGAAGAACAAATATTTGCAGTGGAAAAGCACTTTTGTTGGCTTTGGTTGACCAATTACAGGAAATTGAGGCAGGCTATCATCATCCATTAAACAACAGAGGAAGAAAAAACCGGGCAAAGCAGGAAAAATGAGCCGTGGTAGAACATGAGGAAAGGAAGACCAGAATGCATTTAAACTAGTCTTGAGTACTGTGCCTAAAGTTGGTGCTGGTGATATAAATGTTATAATATTAACAATGAAGTACTAACTAAATGAATCTGGTTAACGACTGTCCTCCAAATTATCTACTTGTTGAAATGACAACATGCTGTGAGACGCATGCCCGTCTATAGTGAGATGCAGCTCATGTAGGTGATAATAAGATGTAAGTGTATCATGTAAAAAGTTCTTTAGTGCACTTGTTAAACTGCAGTGTTGAACATCAGAGTCCCTCACAGTCTTCAAATGCAGACTGAAGACCATCTCTTTGTAATGCTCTTATCTTATCTTGTAATGCTCTTATCTCCTCTGATTGTAATACTCTTATATTGTGCATAATTGTGCATCTTTCCTTCTTTCTAGATATTAGTAATGGTTTTGTTCTAATAGTATCTGAATTTTTTATTTTATTTTTAAAAAATAATTTTAGCCCAAATTTCTCCCAAATGTATTTTAGTGGCCAATTAACTTTCCCCTTTTTATCAACTTTACCTATCACTATCCAGTGATGTCCAGTGATGTCAAGCTCCCCCCCCCCCCCAAACTGCTGGTAATACATCGCCACCAGGCAGCTACTGTGCTCAAAGGAAAGCGCAGATCCCCAGTTCTGATGGATCACCCAGCAGATGGCCGAGTCAGTCGACATTTTTTAATGTGCTAGGGAGAATGTGCCATCTTGCTTACCCGAAAAGAGAGCACGGTCAATTCTGCTCTCTCGAAGCCTCAGCTGTCGATGGCAAGTAGCATTATCGGGATTCAAACTCGCAATCCTTGAATCACAGTGGAAGTGCCTTAGTCCGCTGAGCCACTCTGGGTCTGCCTATGTGAATTTTAAAACAACATTGTCCCACGTCTCAGCACTTTAGAAAAATATGGTATGTAATTAGACTTTGGTTATACTGTGAGTTTATTGAATGATGTAGAAATTTATCAGCTATAAACACTAGAGCTCAATAGTACACCCAAAAAAATTAAAATTAAGGTAGATATTCATGCCTTCTAAAATGGGATATTCTCATATTATAAATAAAATGCTGTACACATCTGTACACATTCTTTCATATGCTCACTAGGTCATCACACTGGTGAGCCTTATAGTGAATACAACGGGTTTCATGAGAAATACATTCTAAGAAAGAAAAAATATATAACCAGTTAAGCTCAAAATCAGTGGATTGGGGCAAAGAATTACAGCAAAGCTCTGTTTGCGATTACGTCAATATCATTGTTGCCTCTAGTTACAGAGACTCTCACATGTTTTTAATAGCCTTTCAATGCATGTCCGTCTGAGTCTAGACTGCATGACTGATCCATTTTCCCCACAGCAAATCTGCATAACATTCACATTCATTACACACCTCCGCATCCTTTATTTTTCCACATTAAAAAGTGGCAACCCTAGTCAAAATAGATCACCAAAACCTGCTCAGACCACATCCAGGTCTTAATTTAAAACATTAGGCAGTGTTTGGGTTCTTACAGAAAAAAATTATATGTTCTTTTTTAATTGGAAATTCAACTGAAAAAAAGTAATATAATTACTCACCATTTTACTTCTGTGTTACTTTAAAACCCAAACAAATATGTACCAAAGTGTAATGCTTCACATGATTTAATTAGCCACAATCTCACCTGTCTTTTTAGCCATGCTGTTACCTGTATAACACCACACAGTTTTAACTGAGGTTGACCATTATATATTTACAAATGGCTAGATACAGAGAAACAAAACCTGCACAGCAACAGAAAACAGGAGAATGGATTATGATTATTTTTGATGGCAACATCCAACTAATGTTGGCAAAAACATGAACTCTAGCTTTCATCTTCACATGAAACCTCAACTTTGGTGAGTGAAAGTGCATTTTATATTTGTTTGTGCTGATGTGGTTTTTGCTTTGGGCATGTGTTATTGTTGTGCTATGTTGGCTGTGCTGCAGTAATGTCTTCATAGACTGGATCTGTATCTCTAAAAACGTGTGTGAATTTAGTTGTGGTCTTCAGTTTGAAACTGAAGTTAGCTTCTTATTCATTCAGCTTTCTGTTTCACCTTAAATGAAGGCAGCAGTGGTATAAGATGCATATATACATTGTGTGTGTGTGTGTGTGTGTGTGTGTGTGTGTGTGTGTGTGTGTGTGAGGAAGAGAGAGATTAGAAATGTGAGATGAAAGAAGAAGAATTCAAATTGGGATGAGCAGTGCCTCCTGCCTCCTTAAATCCTCTTGTTCATCATACAGGTCTACAAATGCATGAAACAGACTTATCTGACTACTAACCCCTGAGGTATTTTGACAAAAAATGTGACAGACATTTCATTTAGACTCTCAGACACAATGTAACTAAAAGCTACCGAGTGAAAATGGGTTTATATGGGACATATTGTGCTGTCTATTTGAATAAGACAAAAAGCTGAGGGAGTTGTTCCTGAATGAAATTCGAGTTGAAGTTGGGACTTTTCTTCAGCTCCCAATTGATCCATTAGTTTCTAATATTTATAAAATGCTGCACTACTCATACTATTAGATATTAATTTCTTAATATCTCTGCATATCCGTGTCAAGCCAACTGAACACAAAAAGCTTCAAGATTGAAGAAACCTGAGCAAAAACAGATTGGTGAAGGAGAAACAAGAACTGTGCAGTTTCAACACAGCACACCAGAGTTAAATGCACTCGATTCACAGCCCAAATCTTGTGGACAGCTGTAGCAGGCAACACATAGATATTGCAAAGACAGATATGAAGATTAATACAAACAAAATGTAGAACATAATGTATTGTGTATTATTAAATGACAGCACATTGATGAATGTGGTTAAGGAACACGCCTTGTGACCGGAGGTTTGCTGGTTCAAACCCACTGATAAGACCTAACTTGCCCTTGAGCAAGGCTTCTAACCCCCAACTGCTCTGCAGTCGCATGGATGGGGCTGCTCACCACTCCAGGCAAGTGTGCTCACTGCTCCCTTGTGTATGAGTGTGTGTGTGTGTGTTTCACTGCATGGATGGGTTAAATGCAGAGGTCAAATTCTTATGTATGTGCAAGCACACTAATCAATGTGTAACTTTGTAACATGTGATCCCAAGAAGACAAACAGATTCCTCCACATTCACGACAGTCGTTGTCACTAAAACTGATTCTAGACACACTTCTTACTCCTGAATTACTTCTTTAAAATGCTGGACACAGCATTCAGCTACACAAATTGTTTTTTAAACAGGCTGAGAGATGTTTTGGTGATGTATTTTGAACAAAAACAAGTGTGCTAATTAGGTGACTATTGAGTTTCAGTGTTTGTTAGGAAAATTAGCTTTGCAGCTCCAGTCCAATTCTGGACTCCACACATTTCTTGGTTAAGCTCTATGTGGACCACCTCTGAAGTACAGTGCCAGTCAAAAGTTTGGACACACCTTCTGGACATTCCATGTTTTTTATTATTTAAAAATGTTCTGCATTGTCAATTAATACTACTGTCATCCAAACTATGAAGTTTCGATTCTTCAAAGTAGTCACCTCTTGCTTAGATGCCAACTTTCTTGGCATTTTCTCAGTCAGCTTTATGAGGTAGTCACCTGGAATCGCTTTCAGTTAACAGCTGTGTCCTGTCAAGAGTTCATGACTTGCATTTCTTGCCTCTTAATGTGTTTGACATTGATGTAGACATCAGTTGTGTCTACTTTGAAAAATCTAAAACATATTTTGGTTTGTTTAACACTTTTAAGTTTACTACACTATTCCTTATGTGTTCCTTCAGTCTGGATGACTTCAGTATTCATTTACAATGTAGAAAAAAAAAGAAAAACATTGAATAACTGGTACTGTAAGTGGAAAGTTGTTCAAATATGATTTTTGAGTGAATCATTCTTATAACAGTCTTTTGAAAATGTAACAAAAGGTTATCTATGTTCAGGCATGTATAGTTCACGTGACAAGGTTTTAAATCAGCTACTGCTAAAATTCCCCGCTGGCAAATCAGAAAGCATTGGAGCAATGTGCCTCTAAATACCAAAGCACACGATGGAGCTTTCACCATATTCACACTATTACTGAGAGTGACAGTGTAGATAAAAATAACTCACTCTGTTTCATTCTGATTCATTTTAAATCAATTTCCCAATCGGTGTATTTTCACTAATGGTGCAAAAACAACAACAACAAAACCTCTTAAACACTTGTCTTAGATCACATTTCATATCAAATAGAAGGCAAAAAGTTTTGAAATGGTCTTAAAGCATGGATCAGATTAACACGAGATATAACGACCAACTGTCAAATGACACCAAAGACTGTAACAGCTGATTCAGAACATTGTGTTCCTCTCCTATGAAGTTCACTAATGAAAGCCACACTGCTGTTTTCAAAGCCATATGGTTTATATAAACTTTATTGTACTTAAACACTCATTCTTGTAGACAGTCCCTTTCAGAAGTTTCTGAAGTCAGAGACTTTATTACTGAGTCATATATGATGTTTCATTATTTACTAACAAAGGAATTAAAGTGCCAAGCATGTTATTTCAAGCTACTGATTATGTATGATTTGAGCTCTGTATATTATTAGGTGGGTGAACAGAGTGAGGGTAGTGAAAGGTCAGGGGTCAGGAGAAATGGGATGATTGTAGCAAGTCAAATGTCATGATCAAATGGTGATTACATTACCCACTCTGGCTTTTATATCAGAAAAGACAAACACAGTGGAACCTCGGTTTTTGTCCTTAATCCATTCTAAAATGCAGATAACCAAATGATAATGAGCAGTGTGCAGCCAAGACCTCTGTTTATTCACTTCTGAGCTCAAAAGTCTTGGCTAGAAATGTTTAGAGTGTGTTTTTTCCACAATATATCAACACATTTGAAAACAAGTTTTTGGAAAGTCTAATGATAACCGAAATGAACAATAACTGAAGCAACATATCCCCATAAGAAATAATGTGGGCCCAGAGTGGCTCAGCAGGCTAAGACGCTGACACTATGACCAGAGGATCGCAAGTTCGAATCCCGGTTATTCCGTTTGCCATCAACAGCCGGGGCCCAAGAGAGCAAAAATTGTCAGTGCTCTCTCTGGGCAGGTAGATGACTCTCCCTATTACTCACACATTGCAATGTTTGCTGGCTCCCTAGTGGCGGTGTATCAAACGATAGTTCGAAAAGAGGCTGTAGCCATAGCACATACAGTAGAGGAGGCGTGTGCATGTCTTCACCGTCCTAGAGTCAGGGACAGTGCAAAGTGATGGGGAGAGCCCCCTAGTGGATGGGATGGGTTAATTGGCTACTACCACATTGGGACGGGGAGAAAATTGGCAAAAATGTATTAAAAAAAAAGAAATAACGTAAATCCAATTATTCTGTTTCAGACACTCCAAAATATAATCAAAAATAAATTTTATATATAATCACTATAGATTTACATACATGTATGAGAAATAAATGCAAAAGACTATTGAAATGGATAAATGAACATTTAAAATCACTCTTACAGGTTTACGCTCTGTTTTATAGTGTGCTCATGTGGTCCAGCCGGCAGCCTTTGTTTTGTATACTCATTCTCAGGGTTCTCAGGAGCTATTTGTTTTCACACCCATTTTCAGGTGGTAGCGCTGCACGTCATCACTTTAGTAAGATGTGTTTTAGTTTGTTTTGAGCCTTATTATTTGGGTGGTTCTCGAGCCTTTTTTTGTGAAGCTCTTTAGCTTCTGTCCACTCTGTGCTTGGTTCCACTCATAAGACTGGTTACAATCCCGTGACATCTTCTTGGCATATGGAAATGCTTCCATAGAGGTCTGTTTCTGGTGCACTCAATAAACAAGCACAACAACCACTGGAAAAATAAAGGAAATGTTTCTGAGGAATGCACAATTGGTGATCCTCACTCAATGAGAAACAAAGCCAGAATGAATGATGAACATGTTGATGGATGCTTTGTTTTTGTGAAATTTAATGGCACACCAACAAAAACCAGCAGATGAATGATAACCTTGACAAAATTTCCCTAAAAATGTAAAAAATGTTGATGAACATAAAATTGTAAGATAACCAGGGAAAACGATAATCGAGGTTTCACTGTACATTTTTTTTACATAATCTCTCTACTTTTAAATACAATTTGTCCATATATCAACAAACTTTATATTCCCTCTTTAAAAATGTTTTTGCCTGAGCTGTGAGCTACAAATACACCACTCTCTTCACCCACCTCTTCATCAGACATGAATCTCTGTCCTGTTAAGGCTTCTTTCAGGGGACCAAACAGGTGATGGGGCAAAATCAGGGCTAAAGGGAGGAGCATTAACACCTCAAAATGTTTTGGATAGTGTCAGCAGTATGCTGTATCATGCACCAACACAACACTTATGGATAACAATTCTGTGCATTTCGTTTGAAGTAAGACTCTAGCTCTTCAGTGAGCTAAAAACTGATTAAAATAAACTAGCATAGAAAGTGTCTACAAGACATTGTGACCAACAGAAGTTTTAATATATCTAAAGTGGGGATATATATGCCATTTCATTAGGTAGACATACCTTGTATCTACACCCATTGTCCATTTACAAGTGTCTGATCCAGTTGTACCAGAACACACCCTAACACACCACCACCATGTCAGTGTCACTGGAATGGTGAGAATGATCCACCACCAAAATGATACCTGCTATTTGAGGGTCCTGACCATTGAAGAACAGGATGAAAGGAAGCTAATAACGTATACAGAGAAACTACAGTCTGTAATTGCACAACTAGAAAGTGCACTTATACGGTCAGTGGAGCTGATAAAATGGACTATGAATGTAAATATATGGTAGGAACAATTTCTTCAAATGTTAAGTGCCATAACTTGTGCATTTTATGCTTCATGATGTGCCTTTATATGTTAACTTCAGAAAATAAACAGCAAATGTGCTGAAAATTGTTCTCTGTAGGGGATGTTATTAGGAGACAGTCTGATGTTATTCTTGTACACAAAATCAGTAAAGCTTCTTCTTAAAAATGTGCTCTTTGTAAGTTTACAATTACTGTCAGCCACTGTGCAATTACTCTGCACTTTCTGTGCAAAAGGACCACCACAGGACCAACACTGACCAATTATTATTCAGGCCATTCTCAGCCCATAAGTGACTCTGATGTGGTAGAATGTTTTCTGCTGGTACAATTGTATCTGGTGCAGTGTTACTGGGAAGGGTTTCTGCTCATTGGTGGTCCATTTCTGGTCCATTTTCAAGGCACAGAAACATTATTTAATAGTGTTTGCTCTCTGAACCCTGTGACTAATAATGTATTTAATTTATAATGATGTACACATGTCATGCCAGAATATTATTACCACCCCTGGTTGAATGAACTTGAATGAACACAAATGCCACTTGACAGGGATTGTTGCATATATAAATAAGAGAGCACAACAGTCAGTTTTAGCACAGTATAAAATAATGATCATGGGTAAGAGACAATTTGACTGGGTGAAGGGTGGTAGCATGTGCTAACTTTGTGGGACGTTCTAGAGATGCTCTAGTGAAGATGTACTGAGAATGGACTTCTACATTGAGTGCCACCCAGTGTCATAACAGTGGTGCCCCATTAGTCATTGATGCCAGAGGGGAATGACAATAGAGCAATTGATGCACTACAATGGACCTCTATAATGAAAACAGGAGCAACAAGAAAATAATATTCTGATATGTCTGTGTATATACAATGTATATAAAGATCTATGGCATATGCCCAGTATGTTTTTTCAGCACCTTTAGAAACTTTTTCAAGGATGACTGATGATGTCTGATGATGCCACCTGTCTGTTCTCCAGCTGACTGGTTTGGTGCAGTGTATCCTCATTGTATTTCACTGACTGTGTAATTATACTTTAATGGCCTTCAACCTGCCTCAGTACATCACAATAAAACCTTTACTGCCTGCACAAGCATGAATTAGCCTTCTGCAGTGTCTCCCTACTGTAAAAGCTTTCACTGTGGAATGGGAGGTGGTTCCCTCCTCCAGTGTAGCCTGTTATCCTAGGCCTAGCAACAGCAAGGAAAGAGGGAAGCCAAAGTTTCTCATTTTGTTGGTTCATGGAGCTCCTTTGATCTGCATGTACTGAAATTGTACCAAGAGAAACTAAAGTCTGTTTCTTTCTATATCAGAAGTTTTCATGACTTTTGGTCATTGGGGTTCATCAGTTCAGCTATTAAAAAGCACCTTTCATCAGTTAACATCAGGTTCCTATCTAGATGATAGATTTTGAGCGATGTCCCACTGAAGTGTCAGTAACAGCATGGAATGAATGAGCAGTTGTTATCAAATAACTGGAAAGTACATGGACTGTGTTGCCCTGGGTCACTACCTCAAAGTGACCCAAAGCCTACACTTAACTAATTGAAGAATGTGCAACCTGGTTGTCAGGCTCATATGGTAAACTTTATAGGTCATGGAGACAAGCCCCACCCTGCTTCATAGATTGCTGACATATTTTCCTCCTTACAAAGATGGTGCTCCTCTACCTCTGCTGTAAGCAGTTCTAAGAGAGTGATAGAATGAAATAATTTTATGAAGAGGCTGCTGACAGCACCAATAGGTCAGCTCTCTTCAGGACATGATGTTCTTCCTCTATAGATGTGAGGTTTATGGAAAGTATAGCAGCTAGGATAGAACTGCTGATGCCATACTGTCAACATACAGTGGTAGTGAAAGTTTGTGAACACTTCAGAATGTTCTATATTTCTGCATAAATTTTACCTTAAACTTCATTGGATTGTCACACACACAGTCAATTAAAAGAACCAAATGAGACAATTTTAGACCTGGTCATTTATTTATTGAAAATAATCCAATATTACATGTCTGTGAGAAGCAAAATTTTGTTAAACTTTAGGATTAACAGATCATGTAAAGGCACAGTATGTAATATTTTGGGTTATCTTTTAGCAGAATTTAAGATAATCACTAATAAAAATAATTTAAAACACATCATTATAAACTAAGAAGTTGTTTGATTATTTTACCTTAGAATAAGCTGTTTATATCTACATTTAATAAACATATACCTCAATAAGAAGAAATACACGGAGGAGAAGCAAGAAAAAAGTTTTTTTGGGTTTATTTGTTAAGATGGCGGAACATTCTTATGCTCGTCAAGAATAGAAAACACAACTTCAATCGAAAAGAAAACATGATGAAACTTAGCTTCATATTCGTGTGCGCAGTGTTTTTCCCCCATTCCACCTTAAATGGTGCTGCAGGACATTGTAGCGCACGGAGCCTGAACACTACTGCAGCATTTAAGGTGGAACGGGAGATTCGTAGCTGCGTGCTAGTTTGCGAGCTTAGCTAATATGAGCTCGTTGTGTGAACTCTTATCGGCTGAAGTGCCTTCTTCAGAGCATGGCAAGCTTACCTTGACTACAGAAAAATGTGTATCCTGCCTGCATTATCTGTCTACAGTGAAGCAGTTTGATGCATTTACTTTGTTACTTTGTTTGTACAGAAAACAGCTAACGTTTACAATAGCACTACTGAAGTGCAGAAAATATGTTTCGCCTGCATTGTAGCTATGATTTTACATATTACATTTAATAAATTTCTAATTAAAAATTAATCTTACCACTTGACACATCACTAGCTCTAAAGCTGCTATTACACATCGCGTTCAGGAGTATCAAAGATGTATGACATCTTACGGCCACCGTAGAGACTCCTTCGTGTTTGGAAGGGAGGGGCTGTGGAAAGAGTCTTCAGTTGGTTGCAATATGGAAACTAAACCACTAGATGTCGCTGGAAACTACATACTGTGCCTTTAAAGGTGAAATTTCAGTCAGGTGTTGTCAATCAACAGGATGACAATCAGATATGAGTGGGAGCCCTGTTTTACTTAAAGAACAGTAATCTAACAAAGTCATGTTTGTGGAAAGTGTATCATGGCAAGAACACATGACATTCATGAGGACCGCAGAAGAAGAGTTGTTGATGCTTATCAGACTGGAAAAACAAAACAATGTGCACTCTACTAATCCACAGTCAGACTGTGTACAAATGGAGGAAATGTAAGACAATTTTTACCTTCCCAGCAGTGGTCAACCAACAATGATCACACCAAGAGCAAGGTGTGTAATAGTCTGCAAGGTCACAAAGTACACAAACTATTTATCAGGAGAACACTGGTGTCATGGCAGTGTTGTAAAGAGAAAGCTGAAAGAACATTAATGCCAGTCTGAAGTTTTCTAAAGATCACCTGGACAAGCCCAAAGCCTAGTGGAAAAACGGTTTATGGATGGATGAGATCAAAATAGATTGTTTTGGTTTAAATGAGAAGTTTTATGTTCGGAGAAAGGAAAACACTGCATTCTTTAAAACATGGTGATGGTAGTATCATGGTTTAGGCTTGTTTTGCTGCATTTGGGCCAGGGCAGCTTGCCATCATAGATAGAACAATGAATTCTGAATTATACCAGCAAATTCTAAAGGAAAATGCCTTTGAGCAAGGCACCCAACCTCCAACTGCTCCACGAACACAGTGCATAGGGCTGCCCACCGCTTTGGGCATGTTATCACAGCCTAGTGTGTTCACTAGTGTGTGTTTCACTGCACAGATGGGTTAAATGTGGAGGTAAAATTCTATTGTGTGCAATCACATTGGCAAAAGTTTAATCTAATCTCAAGAGAATACAGATCATGTGACAGAACAATGATCCTAAGAACACATTGTTCTATCAAAGAATTGTTAAAGAAGAATGAATGCTCATGTTTTGGAATGGTCAAGCCAAATCCAAGTCAATCCTGAACTTAATCCAACAGAAATGTTGCAGACAGATCTGAAGCAAGCAGTTCATGGATTCCTCTAAGGTGATATACAGGACTGATCAACAATGACTGGAAACGTTTAGTTATTGCAATTGTGCAGTTATTGCTGCACAAGGGGGTCACACAAGATACTAAAAGCAAAAGTCCACAAAGGTACTTTTGCCACTCACACACATGTAATAATGAATAATTTCCCTCAATATATAAAGGTCTGCACCACTATCACATCAGTGTCAATGCAAATAAACAGATGGACTAAAGTCTGTAACTACAAAATGCACTATATGGTTTGTGGAGGTGATAAAAATGGACAATGAGTGTAGATACAAGGTATGTGTACCTAATAAAGTGGTCAGTGAGTGTATACTGGGTGAACCATTACTCAGAAGACTTCAGCGCAGAGCTCTGCAGGCTTTTCAAAGCTGTAGACTGGGATTTTCATTAGTTAGGAAGGAAGGAAGGAACGTTACACTTATATAGCGCCTTTCTAGATACCCAAGGACGCTTTACAATCAACACACTCCATTTACACACACTCAACCACAAACACCGGTGAGAAGCGGCAGCCTAATCGCGCACAGCGTACTCTCAACCGGAAGCGACCGTCCACCTGGAGGACTGCATCGAGCACTAGGGGGATCACCCAGGACAGAGTGCCAACCATATCTGGGCAAACATACATACATACATACATACACAGACATACACATTCATACACACCAGGGTAATTTTTAGAGAAGCCAATTCACCTGATCTCCATGTTAGCATCTTGTTGTAATCCCTCTGAGGTAATGTTGATGTGTTCTTCTCTTTATAGCAGTCTTTAATACATCTGTGCCATTCTGGATGGTGTGCTTGATCTCTTAAACAGTTTTGTCCATGGTTGAAAGCAATTTTCAGTCATCCACTATGGTGGTCTACCAGGTTGTTTGCTATTGTTAAGCTCAGCAGTGCATTCTTGCTTCTTAACAAAGAACCAAACTGTTGGTTTTGACACACCTAATGTGTTGGCTCAATGTCTGCTTCATTTATTGTGATTTTTCAGCCTCATTATAGCCAGCTTTACTGCATTTACCCTTCTTGGATCCTCATGTTGAGATGCAGCAACAACCTGCAGATGCAAATGTCACATCTAGAATCTATTGTTGACCTTTAATTTGATTTCTTGTGCATGACCAAAAGTTGCAACTGCACATTACACGCTAAGATAGAACACAGATTAGCCAGCTGTCTTGAATACAATGTTTTTTTCATGTTGTGTTTATTAATAAAGAGCATGGTTTAATTTTTCCTGATCTTAAAACGTGATTCAGTCTGATAAGTTTCCTTCTGCTCTGTAGAGCTTGGTAGTCTATATACTCAAATACCCAATGTCCAAATGTTTGTGGGCACACCTTCAGCTATTTTAAGTTGCACCCATTGATGACACAGATGTACACACAGTTTGTCTAGTCCCTGTAGATAAGTACTTTCAACAGAATAGGACTCTAACAGCAGATGAACATGAACCTACTGGCACCATCCTACAAAGAAAATTAAACATATCCTTGACAACTTAAAGGGTCTACTTTTCAAATATATCAAAGTTCAATCAAAATACATTTTTAGATTCTTGAAATGAGCTTAAATAAGCAGACACATTTTTCAGTGTGAGTCAGAGCGCAGCACATTTTTAACTCCATTTGCCATTCATATGGTGATACGGTAATCCCGGACATACAGGTGCTGGTCATTTGCCTGTCTGACTTCAAGAGAACAATATTTATAATTTCAGTTGTAAACAGCTTTTGCAAAAAAAAAAAAACCAAGTTTTTTAAAGCTTAGGCATGTCTTTTAAATGATGCACACTATGATCATGAAGATTTTATAGAGTAAAACATAAGTAGAGGAATGAATTGTAAATAACTAGTGTAATGTCATTACAATTTATAGAGAAGTAATTTGTAATTGATTACTTTTTTGGTTCCATCATCCGATCCTCTTAGGGAAGGTGAACACAACATAACCTATGTTCCACTTGTGACATGCAATTACATATCTATTTCTATTATTAGAGGGATTGTGAAATACCCAATGCCTTTATTCTCGATGCTTTTCTCAAGGTTGTTTGTTTTTAATGCAGTTCTTGTCATTTTGTGATTGAGACTGGTAAACTTTCATCTTTCTTGTCTCGTTTTTATTTGTTGCCTTTGTCTCAGCATTCATTGGCCTTGACAAGCCTTCCACAAATGGACCTCACCTCTGCTTGCCAGAACCTGGTCCACAGCTGGGCTTCAAAGGCAAGCGATAACATATGACTCTACTCCCCACTTCAGCTCAATGTGCTTTCAGTTAGGCACATCTTGTATTAGAAGGTCATGCACTTGGATTCAATGGAGAACCAAAGCAGGCCCTGTCTCCTACAGCATCAGAGAGCCGGATCATGTAGAATAATGAACTGTCAATGATCTTTTGAAAACAGAGGCAAAAAAAACTCTTTCTATGATGTTCCTAGATTTCTTTTTGTATACGTCATGATCCTCATATTCATCCATACCATCATACATTACAAAATTAGAATATTGTAGAAAAAAAGTTAATCTGTGTTTATAATTTAATTCAAAAAGGGTAGTCTATACATTTTATTTTCATTACACATAGTGTAGAGATGATATGACTCAGATATCTTGGAGTTCACATCTCACAGGACCTGTCATGGTCCTACCACATTAACTCAGTGATGAAGTAGCCCTGTCAATGTCTCTACCACCTCAGATGCCTCAGAGACTTCAAGCTGCTTTCCAGAGTTCTGCGAAACTTCTACATCTGCACAGTAGAGAGCATCCTCTCAGGGAACATCACGACCTGGTTTTGGAACAGCACCCTGCAGGACAGACAGACCCTTCAGAGGGTGGTGCGTTTAGTAGAGCACATCATCTGAGCTGAGTTTCCTGACCTGCATACCATCAACAGCAAGTCCAAAAAGATAATGACAGACACTAGACACCCTGACAATGGAGTCTTCTCTCTGCTGCTGTCACGGAGGCATTTTCATACCCTGAAGGCAAACACAGAGAAGTTGAGAAGGAGTTTCTACCTGAGCATTCCCAACTCTGAACTCTGGACAAAACATACACACACTCCCCAGACTATGCAAACACACACACATACACATACACCTTGCAGTGATCTCTGTACTGACCTCTGGACAATACCTAAAAAGACACACACACACACACACACACACACACACACACACACACTTCCACTCTGCCATACACAGTACAATCCACCATCCATGTTTACTATTTAAACATCCACATACATTTGTATATTTGTATTTGTACTTTTGCACAATATCTACATGTTTTGCTAATGAATCTCTTCTTTCTTATCATTATTGCATATTATAGTTCTTATTTGCCTTTTATCTATTGAGTCCAGAGTCTGGAGGAAGAGTGGAGAAACATAAAATCCAAGGTGTCTGAAGTCCAGTGTGAATTTTCTGCAGTCTGTGATGGTTTGGGGTGCCATGTCATGTGTTTTGTAAAGTGTGTTTTAAACAACATTAATACAACAATAATAAAAAAAAACATTATTTGATGGTAAAATTTGAGTCGGGTTTTGTGAATCAGTGGGATGACAATTAGGCATGAGTGTGGGCACTGTTTTATTTAAAGAACAGGCATTTGACCCGATATAGCATTTTAATTTCCAGTCAAAAGCATAAAAAGTAGCTGAAATTTGCTGTTTGATATTGCAGTTTGATGTGGCTGGTGGTTGCTGCTCTGCATTGTTCTTTTATGTTCATGTATTTAGGTTGGAAATCTCATTTGATTCAAACAACATGGAGTTGAATGTGTTCACGGACTTTCTAATTACAATTACTTTCATGACACGCATGACATTTTCAACTAAATTAGTACATTTGCTAAAAATGTATAGAATATGTTTTTACCATTGACTGTCTGAATAGTAGCATTATTTTTGTGCAATTTTTGCATATTTGTTCCAGCCTAGGACAGGGCTTCAGTAGGTGTGACAAAGAAGTGGCCTCGGTTACATGCGGGCTGCACATGACTTAGAGAAATTGAACAGAGCTTGTGGGCTATAGCAACCTTGAGCATTTGCACACATCAAAGTGACCATGAGCATGTGATGGACAGAATGGTTTTTGCCTTTGCCTCGGGCGTTGTTCCCCTTTCTTTCCTTTTTCTGACGCAGTTGTTAGGATTTATTCAAGGCTGGGACAGGATGACATGGTACAAGGTACATCCAGTAATTTCCACTAACTGCAGCTTAGAGAAAGGTGTACTGTAGAACAGGACAGAATGCAGTGTGACACAAACTATCTCTTCTGCTGCTATTATCCTGCAGCGCGTCTTAATGGCTGGAGACCACATTTAGAGACAAGCTCAAAACCTAATAGCTGCTGAGGTTAGCTAAGGCTTTACCCAAAGTCATTTAAATGCACTGAATTGCATACAATGCACTAATTAATTTGAGTGATTAATAGAAGAAATAATGTGAATGGTCACTTTTTCAGAAAGAGTAAATAAAAATAATGACTGTTATTATGGTCTCTTTGTTGTGTGTTTTATACTTTGATTAAAATGATTATGCAGGAAAACTGGCTGGTAGAAATTATAGCCTGAAGTCATGTGGGATGCCACCCGTATGTGGCTGCAAAAAGATTCAGCATGTTCTCATTAACTTGGCTGTATTTGTAGTAGAATACTACCATACTACATACTATTTTGGAGAAAATCAGTACACAAGTACTATGCAGTATGCCATTACAAATGCAGCCATTGATTCAACCTGGACCTCAGATCTGCTTTGGTGGAAGCCTGCCACAGTGAGTCCTTAACAATATCTTAAAGGAATGGTTCACCCAGAAATCTTAGATGACTTACTTTTCCATTAATATTTGGGTGGCTGGTGGACATAGTGCATCTGAGGTTGTGTGGGTACTACACATTTATATAGATTAGATTTAGATCTGATTTAGATTTGCCAATGTGGTTGCACACAACGGAAGTTGACCGACACCTTTTACCCACCTCTGCAGTGAAATACACACACTAGTGAACACACTAGGCTGTGAAAACATGTGCCCAAAGCAGTGGGCAGCCCTATCCACATTGCCCGGGGAGCAGTTAGGGGTTAGGTGCTTTGCACATGGGCACTTCAGTTATGACCTGCCCAGGGATCGAACTGGCAACCTTCGGGTTACAAGATTAGATTCCTAACCACCAGATCATGGCTGCCTATGAAGACTGCAAATGTCCCACTGATATTTGAACTTGGGTAGCTGGATTTAGAGTCCAGAGTGCTAACCATTACACTAAAATAACCATATACCATACATGGTGGCTTAGTGGTTAGCACGTTCGCCTCTCAGCGCTGAGGTCTTGGATTCGAGTCCACATGTGAGCGGAGTTTCCATGTTCTCCCCATGTCTGCGTGGGTTTCCTCCGGGGACTCCGGTTTCCTCCCACAGTCCAAAAACATGGAGATCAGGTGAATTGGCTACTCTTAAAAAATTATCCTGATGCGTATGAATGTGTATGTCTGTGTATGAATGTATGTATGTATGCCCAAATATGGTTGGGATTCTGTCCTGAGTGATTCCCCCTTCTTCTTACAACACTCAACAGATGTCTGGGGACAGAGGAGACCAGTTTCTCAAGTTAGAATTTCATGACATTCATGTCTAATACAGGCATCTAACTGTTCAATCGTCTTGGGCCTTCTTTGTCGCACCTCTCTGGTCCGGATGACATGGCATCCCAGTGTTCCATAAAGAACTTCAAATCGTGACTCATCTGACCACAGAACAGTCTTCCATTTTGCCACA
>BRDA01002399.1:0-28586 GCA_036984385.1 Crenuchus spilurus
AAATGATACATTCTCTCAGTTTAAACTTTTGATCTGTGATTTGTGTTCTATTCTGAATAAAATATTAGATATTGGCACCTCCACATCATTGCATTAAATTTTTATTCACAATTTGTTTAGTGTCCCAACTTTTTTGGAATCCGGTTTGTACCATTGTGGTATTATTGTACCATTGTGGCATTATTATACTATTGTGGTATTCCAGATGGTTGCAATGATGCTGCTTAGTGGTTGCTGGGTAGTTTCCGTGGTATCCCAGGTGGTTCAAAGGTGGCTCAGGTGGTTGCTCAGGCTTTGCCAGGTCGTTGCTGCGATACCTCATGTGGTTGGTTGGATGTAATGATTTTCAAAACTGCAGATTTTGCTTAATGTATTTTTCCCCTTCATCATAATAAAACGTTTGTACGTCAGATTCCAGTTTATGTACAAAATGCCTCCAGTGGATTTTTTTTTTACTTCTAGAAGGCATCTGGGCCTTGAGTTCTTCTCAGGAGTCTCCATTGAGTCAGTGTTTTCGGTGAGCTTTTTCAATGTTTCCTCTCCTCCCCTCCCACAGTAGCATGAGCCAGAGTCAGACTGAACAAGGCTCTGTTTGTTTGGGTGGGCAGAGCAGGGTGTGGGTGTGTTACACTTACAGTCCAGACTGTTCCATGGTGTTGGTGAGATCCTCCCCCATCTGCTCGCCTTTCAAACCTTTCACCATCAGTACAAAAGCTACATTCCCCCATGCAATCAGGTTTGTGTTTAATCCTGATCATGTTAACACTGGTTATTAAATAATGACATTTTAAAGTATGACAGGTTGTGTTTTAAAGACATTTGACTGATGAACAGCCTCTGCAGTTGGTTGTAGAAGTGGAGGTGTGGAAGTGTTGAATTCTCAGAATGGCTTCTAACTTTAGAAGTAGAACACATTACATTGTAAAGCAGAATGTGAATGGTTGAGAAGTAAAACAACCATTTGTACACAGGACTGTCTGGACACTAATTAGTGCTTTAATTGTTTGCCCCATTAGTGTCACAAATGATCTTATATTAGGCAGCTTTACAGATAATGTAGATCAGCTGGATAATCTTACATAAAATAAGTTGTTTCTTTGCTAGCTAACAAGCCAAGAACACCAGATATGCTCCTAAAGCTTCAACTTATATTTTAATGTTAACAGTGTGATGGTAACCGTTTTAAACAAGCTGCTGTACTTTTACACTCTGCCTAACATCCATCCCAAGTCAATTAACATGGGGTCATTTTGTCTTTCACAAGAGGTCCTCAGTGATTTTATTTACGTCCGGATGTAGCTTTTCCCCCTCGTCCTCAGAAAAAAATTTGAGCCTAAATTACTTACTGTTTATTCACTTTTCACAGAGCTCATCTGATCATTTTAGTCCTGTCTATAAGCAAATCTATGTCATTGTCCAGACAGATATAGTCTCATGTTGGAAAAAAAAAGAGTTTTGGCTGCTGCTACATGCCAAATTATTTTTTTCAATGCACAGAACTATCAAAAAGTATTAAAGCTTTGAAAGAGTCACTTCATAATGTTAATATGTTACTTGGGAGATCATTATGTGGAGGTAAGTCACACAGCTACTATAATCACAGCTACGAGTACAAATGAACTATGATCATACTGCCATGTGATGCAGACATCCGTGTCTGTAAAGCCCTGCATCCCCACAGAAACTCTCTTATCCTGTAGTTTAATGTCGTCCGGATGCAGGAGTTCAAACACTGACAATATGTGTAAAATGTTAAAATGATAAGCCAACTGAGGCTAACTGCCACATTGCTGTAACGTACAGATACATAAAAGTTAGTTAACCATAGACAACTGTGGTCATTTACTAGTTTAATATTTCTGTTTCACCTTCATACAATAGGAAAACAATCTTATAATGTGTGTGTGTATCCTACCAGCAATAACATGCTAATAATGCTAATATGCTGTCAGTCCTCTTTGACTATGGTCAGACAGAATGCCCAAATCTGATTTTGTTCTATCTAGATTGCATCCAGATTGATTTTTTGTGGTCCAGACCATCAAAAACCACATGAAATCTGATCCAAGCCACATTTAGAGGTTGACAGATCCTCATTCATGCACTGGCCGCTCAAATCAGATTTTGAAGTGTCTTTTGTGTCACTCAAAATGCAACAAAAAATGAAACGTCAAACCCAATGTGATGAAAGTACGGAGATCCAAGAATCGCGCCACAAAGGGCACCACAGGAGAATCCCAGGTTGCCAGGTCCTGAAAAATTAACCTTCTCACTGAATTAATAATTAATCTCACTGTCTGACAGAAAACTGCTCAACACAACCTTAAAACTAACACAAAATCCAAAGAGTCTAATCACAGATGTTTGAGGAAGTAATAATTATTTTTACTTAAAACTTATTTTAGTATTACTCTAATCTATATTATCAGATCGTTCCACTGGGGTCTTCTAATATTAGAAAGTCTACCTAAAGCATCTCTAACACTATTTTTCTACTGTATGACTATAAGAATTCTTGGCGGTCATGGTACATTTTAAAGTCGCCCAAAAACACCCCACCACGTCTAAAATTTTACCCACCAGTGCATTAAAATAAATGCAGCAATTTTGCAGGAAAAGCACAAACCTGGCCACTCTGAAGCCTCATCACCAGTGTGACTTTATTACAGACAAACCTGATCTGATCACTTTCAGATAACAGTGTGGACAGCAGATCTGATTAGAGAAACACATCTGCTTTACTTGCTGTCTTAACATAGCCATAAAAACATCAACCCACAGAGTTGTGAACTCTATAAAGACCTTTGAAGGTGTGATGTGGTATCTGGCATCAAGATGTTTGCAGAGGTGTGAAGTGTTCATCACAAAGTACAGATTAATGTCTACATTTGAAAGCCATTGTTGAGGTATTGGCCTCTACTGGGAGGCTTTACAAGCCTTAGTACTTTGGAGATCTGGTCATAACTGTTTGGCCCTTGTCAAAGTGGATCAGATCTTGTTATTGACTATGAGAACCAAATATCTACTATATCTGCTTTTTGTTGAGTAACATGTAGCCAACAGGCTGACATAATTGTGCATATTAACACCTCCATCTCAATCTATAATCAGACTGAACTCAATCAGACTGGTGAAAATATTTGCATCTACAGTACCAGTCAAATATGTGGACACACATTCCCATTCAATGTGTATATTTTAATTTATTTTCCCCTACATTGTAAATTAACACTGAAGTAATCCAGACTCTGAGTGAACACATAAGGAAACATGTAGTAAACTTAAAAGTGTTAAACAAACCAAAACATGTTTTAGATTTTACTTCAAAGTAGACACACAACTGATGTCTCAAACACATTAAGAGGCAAGAAATGCAAGTCATGAACTCTTGACAAGGCACAGCTGTTAACTGAAAGCCATTCCAGGTGACTACCTCATAAAGCTGACTGAGAAAATGCCAAGAAAGCTGAGCAAGAGGTGCCTACTGTGAAGAATGTAATATATAAACATATTCTGGTTTGTTTACTTGTTTGTTTATAAATTATTACAGATGTGTTTATTCATAGTTTAGATGACTTTAGTATTAATCTACAATACAGAACATTTTTTAATCATGAAACAACACTGAATGTCCAGAAAGTGTGTCCAAACTTGTGACTGGCACTGTAAACATAGCAAATGTCATTTGCTCCATCTAGTAGTATTAGTATTAATAGTAGTGTTAAGGTTGGGGGCTGATCGGTGTATATATGAGCTTTAAAAGTTAATTCTGTTATTTATTTCCAGCTACTGCTGTGTTGTGTCCCACATAAAAAAGAAACTAAATCAGTTCTTTGCTGTATAAAAAAGTAAGATCCAAGTAAAGCAGATGCACCTAATACCGCTGGGATTTAGAGGCTTCTCTGAGATGTTGAGTTTTTCCAGGCCAAGTCATAAAGTATGGACAACAAGGAAGCACATTTTGCTTCAAGCAATGTCTGACTGTTAAGCCTGAAGTGTCATTTTAACAGAAAAGTTTTATAGTGTCATTTTCTAATTTGAGCTTCAAGAAAAACAAACAATTAGTAGAAAAATATCTTTAATTTCAATCATCACACAACAATCACTCTCTGCATGCATCAACCAGCATTGCTCAAGATAATGGAGGGAAAGAAACGGCACCACTTTCATAATGACTCACCTAAAATGAACATTTACATGCAGAACGGGAACTCAAAGCTCTGCTGGCAACTTTGATGTTTAAGCAAATAACAAACCACTGATCCTTTTTTATTGAAAATAGAAATTGATAAAGGGACAACTCACTTCCTGTTGCCTGATATTCCTGAAGTTTAGACATTTACAACATGTTGACCCCAAATATGGCCGTATGGAAGTACATAAAGGGCAAAAATGAAAGTAAAGAGGCATGATAGTGACATCTGTATAAAATTCATGGTAAAGCACTGACAAAATCAGCAATATCTCAAACTGTGCTATGTAATTAATATTCAGTGCTCTGCCAAAGTTGATTTAAAAAGTATGAAAGTAAATGGGAAAGTAATCATCTTTCAAAACTTCTTTCTGTTTTAAAAAACTCGATCACATGTAGAGGGCGCAGTACATTGTGACTTGTGACTGTGAATGTCCAAGAGTGCTGTTTGTGATCTACGCAAATGAACACAAACCCATCAACCGTGTTATAGGCCCTCTGACAGTATGTTGAGGTGATCGTTTCTAAATTCAGTCACACTTGAAATCCCCTCACCACGGGGTCACACTATTACATAATGGTATGAAATGCTCTGTATTAAAAGGTCAGATTATGAATTCTCTTCAATATCAAATGAAATATTTATGCAAGGCTTATCTGTAATGACACCCAACTCACTCAACTGTGTGAATGTAAATAAAAGGTCAACTTGAGGCCTAATCCTAAAGTGCTTCAAAAGAAGACCTGACATACAGTCAGTACTGTGCAAAGCAATACTGATGCTTTTGAGTCACTGAAATTTTGGAAAACCATGAAGTTCTCCACTAGCAGTGCTATGCTTAGAAACACATGTGCTCATTTACACCAGTGCTTGACCCTTCCCAAGTCTAGAAACTAGACTGCACATCACTTCCCTTTTTTTCAAGCATGTCAAAATCAGGAGTAGAGCAGTCATTAGTACCCTTACATGTACCACTCTGTGAAAGAGGAAACATAAATAAATACTCAATCTGTCCTTTGGTGTGAAACAATGTACTAGCTACACCATCGTGAGAGCCACTCTGTCTGGAGTCATGGGGTCAGTCTTAACAGAAATCCACAAGTCGTCCTCCATCTGCCCTCCATTCTTCTTGCTCTTTTTCTTCTTCTTTTCGGCGTGGGTGCTCGTGACCATGCTACCATCTCTGCAGCAACAGCATGAGCATCCATTGGCACAACGGCAACAGCAGCAATGGCAGCACACTATCAGGGAGGTGAATATCACAACCAAAGGAAGAGTGAGCAGCACCACAAGACACACTGTGTTGTAGATGCCTTCGTTGTGCTTGTTGGTCACTAGACTCCACAAGTAATTGAAAATCTCAGTGATTTGCTCCATCATGGGTCAAGATGCTTGATGCAAGTATGTGTTCTCCCTTGAGAGCTCATCGACAGATCAAACCCAAAATATCCTTTGACCAGTTCACCCAAAGTTGATTAAGGCTTTGATTGCACCACTTGTCATGGAGAAAGGGGGATCCTTAGCAGGGTATCTCAACTGAGCAAACTCTCCCTGTAGACTCTCCTGCTCACGTCGGCTTCTCCAACGTTGTGGAACTTCCCATCTTCCTGATTTTACCACTGGTCAAGGAGGAAATGGTATTCCTATCAGAAAATCTTGACTTTGGTCTTCTAGTTTAAGCCTAACTAGAATTTGAACAGTCAAGGCTGGTAGCTCCTGTGATCAAGGGGAACATCCCATCCTGAAGAAATTGATAGCAATCAGCACCACTGAACAATGTTAACATCTGGCAGGATCGTAGATTTTCAAAGGCTTAATCCAAAAACATATTTCCTTGGGCTCTTGTCCACAGATCCGAAGACCAAAGGCTTGTTTATAAGAAGCCTCACTTTGAAATCCAGGGCTTTTTGATGATTCATATCTTGCAATGGGAGGAACAGTCAATATGGTTCATGCCTTGGGTTCTGCTTGGTATCGCTTCCTCTGGTGGCTACAACTCTATTTTAGTCCCTCCTACTTTGACTCTCAATGAAGTGATGGAATGGGGGCATTTCTACAGAGACAGAAAGAGAGAGAGAGCATGAGGTGAGCTGGTTGAACCACAGTTTCCCTGGTGTCTTCCCCCCTCTGTTAAGTGTCTTATTTAGCCTGACTCTCATTAAAGTTGCAGGAGGGAGTCCTGGCTCGGCTGTCTGAGGGCTCTGCTAAGCGAGGTTAAGCAGGCTGGACTCTTGCAAAAGAACACTAATAAGGAGGCATGAATAGTAATCAAGGCAAGTCATGAGCTCCAGTTCATTCCACTAATACAGTGATGAAAGGTCATGACATTGCAATGCCTTGGGTGATTCTTGACAGGGGAGAGTTTAGGTAATCACATTTTCTGGAAAGTCAAAGACATTGCACATGACACATTTTCATGAATTGTAATTAATCAGCAATATCTCTCTCAGTAACTGGTGAATACGCCCTGCACAGCCCATCGTGTAAAACTCAACATCCTGTCTTTCATTTCAAAACAGGAAACCACTCAGCATCTCAGAATACCTATGCACCTCTAAACCAGTTTTTATCGAATGAAGTTTACAACCTTCCAGATTGCATCATCTTCAACGTTCTCCAGCTGGTGTTTCAGTTCCCTGTACAGTGAGTTATATTTTACAGTCACAAACATTAGATTGGTATGAATAAATCTATTTATAATAGGCAATAATGTGATTTGTACCATAGATTGTCATATAAGATTCATACAGTCTTATGAGAACCATCAGTTTCTCAGTAGTCACTGCTCTCAGATAATCAACAGACTGTCAAATACACTGCGTGGTGATTGTTCCACACACGGCTTCTGTAGAGGAATGTTCCATTTCTCATTTGAGTTACTCAAGAATGGTAAACAGGAAAAGTGTATGAACTCTGCACAAAGCCAGGATGGGCCTTAGAATGCACTTACAATGTTAGTTACATACGTACTACCAAAGTTATTTCAAAAACGTGGCTTTGTAATACACCTACAAGCAGTTCTTGTTTTCCCCAAATTATCTCAACATTCTGCAAGTCTACAAGTCCATCCATCCTTAATGGTACAAATCACTGAGAGCTGATGCTGATAACCAGCCACAACATTTCATGAGAAATATGTTTATCTTCTTGTAACACAAAAGAGAACATTGTCTCAGAGTATTATGGCTTATGCCTTTAGGCCATCTTCTGAGTGCCTATGAGAGAAGGAGGTCAAGCACTGATGGCAAAAGCTTGGCTTCCCACCAACACTTAGCTTCAAACCCATCTGTTCTGAACTTTGCGAGGGTAAACAGCTCTCCTTATGCTAAAGCAATGAGCTCATCTACTGCTATTAAGCCTATTAAGGTAATATTTACAAAAAGGAAAAGGTCTGTGGTCTGAAGTAGTCATAAATCAATACCTGACAGCTCTTTTCTGTTTATGTTTGTGACCATTTGCTTACTTTTTGGTATCAATCTTGCATTAAAATGTATGTTTTGCACAATTCATCCATCTATATACTATATATAATAAATGTAAGCAAATTTAAGAAAGTGATAATTGTTTACCGGTGATGATCCGCTGGCACATCAGTTGTGTTAGTGCAGTGGCATAAATGCACCTCAGCCATCCACCACTCTGCCATACAAACATCTGTCATTTCCCAGGAAGCCCCAACACCATAAAAGCTCTGACCTTACCGGCTGTACACAGAGAAGGTCCGGATGTCTTTCATCTCATCACAGAACCCACTGACAGGCACAGACCACGCACATTTCCACATTCACCCACAGCTTCACCTGAGCAGGCTAAGTCCTGAGTGGGCAGATGTCTCACTCCCGCAAGGCCGCTGGGTTGAAGAAAGCACTCTGTCTCTAACTCGCACTCTCTCCTTTTGCCTCACATGCTTGCATTCTTGTGGGCACATTATACGCTCAACTTGCCTGTGATGTCACAGGAGAAAAGAAGGAGGGGTGAAGGGTGTAAGACTCTGTAAGTTCACAGCCCACAAGCATGAACTGCTACTGACACAATGCAGGAACGGACTTGCATGATTTGCAAAAACACGGAAAAAGAAATTGAAGGAAGTGAAATAGAGAAGCTCTCAAATTTGTGAACTACCAGCTGGACAGCCAGAAACCCCAAAACCATTTCCCTGGATAGACGCCTGAAAACACCCACCACTGTTTAGTACTGTGATAAAAACACCAAAGAAAGGTCAGATGATTCTCAAAACTGTGGCCATCCAGTCTCCGAGAATTTAATTCCGCTTCATTATAGTGACACTGAAGAACATCTACAAAGGTTGCCTTCGTGGCAGGAATGGATTTCACTGGAAAACAACTTGATCTTTGACTACAGCATGAGCTGAAAGATTATTTAATCTAATCTCCAACAGAGTCAACAGACTGACAATCCCTCCTTGTTTCCAATTAAATTTGGTCATTTTCTAATAGCAGTTCCAGCGCTGAGGTCGGACTGTTGATGACAGCTCTCATTCATAATCAGATAAAGTTCTATATTTTCCTGGAGAACTAGGACATCTGATGAACTAAGAGTTACATACTCAGTGGTGACTTTTCTGTCCTCAAATCAATGATCTGCTCTTCATCAATGCTCAGTTTATGACCACAGAACTGCTCCTGGCTGGATATCAAAATGCTGTCACAAGTGATCAGTCTACTGGAGTAGAGCATAGGTTCCTAAACCCTGGTTCTGGATTATCCATTATCCTACATATTTTAGAGTCACCCTGTTCTAACACACACACTTCAACTCAGAGAGGGCTTGTGATTCAGCTGATTACATGGACAATAAAATATGCAGAGCAGTGCATATTCCACGACCAGGGACCAGAGCACGGCTGATAAATTCTGCATGATAACTGATTACATTGGACATCTATATAGTGGACTATGTAGACATTTCTTTCTTTTTTAAAAAAAATATTTATAATTTTTTGCCCATTTTTATAATAGGCAATTAGCCCATCCCCTCTGTTATGCCTCTCTCCATCACTTTGCACTGTCCCTGACTCTAGGAGGGTGAAGACAAGCACAAACCTCCTCTGTTATGTGTGATGCAGCCATCGCCTCTTTTTGAACTACCGCTGATACACCTGGGGAGCCAACACGCTAGGAGGAAAGCGCAGGATTCCCAGCTCTGAATGGACCAATCAGTAGACACCTGAGCCAGTGGACATTGCAATGTGAGAGTGATAGGGAGAGAGAGCGCCATCTACCCACCCAGAGAGAGCACTGACAATTTTTGCTTTCATTGGCCCCGGATGTTAATGGCAAGCAGCATGACCGTGGACTATTTAGACATTTCTAATACGCTGAAATAATATTAATAATAATAAACTCAGCCCAAAAAAGTCCAGTTTTCTGTTAATTAACTCAAAACATGTCAAATAATGACATCTTTCCTCATCTTGGGCTCTCCGTTTTGGGTTTGAACAGTCTTTCAGTCACAGAGTGAAAGCACAGACCACTGTTCCACTCGTAGAGTAATGAACAACCCTTTGCGATCTTATGTTGGAGGGAAGTCTACTGGCATTATCTGAAGCGAGAGTGACAATGTTGGTTAAAATATATTTTATACATTAAACCAATGTGGAATTAAACAGTAAATAAATGTATGAATGATTTAGTAAAACTTTAGACTAAAGTAAGAAGTTTGAGTTGAATTGCACTATTTAATGAGGTTACATAAGTTTAAAAATGCAAAGCTGAACATTGTTGTTTGGAGGAGCATATGTGGTGCTAAAGATTTACTGGTTTCAAAACTTGAGTACACTTTTGAAGCGATACTGCAGACTTCCTCCTTTTGGTAAAAAAGGTCTTATAGTTAAGATTAGACTTTATTCAGCTACAGTTATAATTGGTGAAATTTCAGCAAATCCCCAACCCAAAGGAAGTGAAACTATAATTACTATGAACTGAACTTTCTAACTCAGTGGAGCAGTGTTGGGTGGGTTAATCTGGGTGTGGAGCTTTACTTTTATAGACCACACTGACACGACTCATAACCCTGAAGCTAAGGCTAATACACTCTCCACAGACTCCATGTTAGCTCTTATGCAGCCATATGGCACGTACAAAAGATCACTTTGTTTCAGCAAAATGGGGCAAGCAGAACTCGTAGAAGTGCTCTCCTTGCCAGCTTCTTTCCCTCCTTGCTGTTCTCCAGGCTGATTGGTTCCTGGAGGGAGTAGGCAGCATATTGCCTGTCTCAGAGGCATTGTGTACGTCTCAGGAACACGATGGAGCTGGGTTTATGAGCCGCTCTCTTAATGAAAAATAAAGCATGGCGGCTCTGAAAGAGTCTTTGGAGAAGCCAAATATAGCACGGGCCGTTGCTAACCAGCGGCAAAGCACAACGGAGCCCATGAGTCAGACTAATGAAATGTATCAGCTTAGTGCTATGAAAACAAGAGGGACTGGAGAACACAGTGCCATAAATGGAGCTGTTCCTTCACTGTATTAGGCCTAAAGTGGTCCACAAAGCATATGTACATCATCTGTCTGTAGTTCTTTCTCTATTTGTAAAATAAATTATTTGTGTGGTGTGTTATTGAGGTATACATCCTGTGCAGGTCTTATACTGCAGGCTTATTGTTGTTTATTGTTCTCAATACCACATACACATTATAGGTATAGGAACAATGGAGCAAGTGAAACAACTAGTATTAGTTTTTTGCAAAGCAAACATGAAGCAAACTGAATTGTATCAGCGTCCCATAAAACAAAACTGTCACACGAGAACAGAGAACAGGTCCAATTCTGAACTTCTATAACTTTGACTGAAATACAGGCAAAAGTCTAAAAGTGGATTTCACTGAATGTAAAATGGCACTAATGTTTAAAACAACTATACAGCTCAGGTCCACTGGGTTGACTCACATATCTGCAGACAAGCCCTATAAACAAAGATAAGCTGCTCTAATGGTTTGCCAGGAGTGGCATAAAGTAACCCAACAACAATGTGTAAGGAGGACAAAATCAGTTATTCCCCCACATACTGATTTCTGAACACTTTTTAAGTTAAAACACTAATACTGTGAGGTTTAAAAATGAATGAAATTAATACAAATTGGTTCACTTTGCATAATTGAATGTTTGCAAACACTGCCTCTGACCAGATGCTCATTTTCTATAAATAAATGCTCTAAATGACAATAATTTCAATTGGAATTTGGGTGAAAAGATATTATTTTTAAGAATAAAAATAAAATGTTATTAATATAATGTAAATGTAAATAAAACACCATAAATACATCTATTAATAGTAAAACAAGTGAAACGGGGTTGTGCAGGGTTGCCAGGTTTGTAAAAATGCAGTAGTCTGTAAAACTTCAGAGTTGGCAGTTTGCAGGGCTTTTGCACCAAATAAAATAAGAAATTGAATGAGAGAGTAAGATTTGAATAAAATGTATATTTTAAAGCTCATTGAAATATATATGTCACTTTATATTTTGTGCTAGTGTTTGTGTAGTGTAACTTTCTGTTACAAAATCGGTAGGATGTTTGGAGGATCTGGCACAAAGTATTTGTGATTGATTTAAAACTGATTGAGTAAAACTGGTAAAACAGACGTGTTAGTAGCTGATGTGTGCTGGTGTCTCAGGAGGACAGTAAACAGGTGCTGGACTGTACATGATCAGGTGAAGAAGGTGAATAAATGCCAGCTGGCTCCTTTTACTGTTTTTACAGCTACATGAGTAAACAAGAGAAGCCAACATTGGCTCACCCACTACACACATGTCTGATCTGACGTCACATTCAGGTCACATGTGCACAGATTGGATAGGTATCTGATCTAGAACCACATATGAAAGTGACTCAAATCTGATTTGAAAAGATGAGATTTGACACGTCCACACAGCCTGAAAAGATCCACATTAAGGCAAAAGATCAGATTTGAGTCACTTCAGCCTGGTAATGTAAACATCGCCTATGTTCTGCGTGTGTGTATCTGTGTCAAGAAATTTCCTGCGACCCCATATGAGTGTCTCCACCTACAGCGTGTTAACCAAGTTATGGCTTTTTGTTTCATTTACAGAGAGAAAGCTGAGCACTGGCTGTTCTATACAGAACAGAACCTGTGTGTGTGTGAGAACCACTTTGTGTTTGAGTGCATTTTAATTTTAGAACTCAGGGCTGTAAAACAAAAACAAAATTTCATAAAAGAGGGATCAGTACCAACTGTAGTGAACTTCTTATTCTAATTTCCTGGTGCAATTTAAAACGTGGGGGCGGCTTGATGGCAGTTCTTAATCCTTATTGGCTGAAGGAGGGTAATTATGAATGTATTTGTTCAAAAAAATCACATGTGAACATTTACCTAAAAAGCAGTAGATTGGCCAAAATTTAGTTCGGCCAAAAATGAAAAAGCCAGTACAGTTTTGGTGTCTGAGGTTTGCTGCTTTGGTTTTGTACAGAGTTAGTAATATAAGCAATTTTTTGACACATTATAACATACTGGTATCTATAAAATTGGGAAAGGTACTCTGTGTATTAAAAAAAACAAAATACTTTTTATAATATTTTTTATAATAATTTTATTCTTAACTTATCCTCAGTGTTTCCTCTCTTCAGTTTTATAGACAAAACTAGTAACACTAGCACTCAGTAGTCCTTCTCTCAAAACAAATAAAACCTCTCTCAGTGAGTCCACATCTAGAAGTTCTCACAGACTAGTCTAAGTTAGGACACAGTATGATATATTGTGAGCTTTAAAAATAATAAACTTGTCAGCCGAATGCTGTGTCCATCATTTTAGACAAGCAACTCATAGAAGGATGTGCTGAGCTAGAATCTGTTTAGTGATGACTGTCATGCACACGAAGGAATTTGATCCAACATCAGTGTTTTACCAGCCCTGCTGCTGTCTGAAGTGACTGTTTATAGCTGTCAGTTTATTATTATTTTTCTTTTATAGCACACAATCTGTCATAATGTGCCCTAAACTATATAGATGAGTCTAAACATTGCATATGTTAACAATCCTGCCCTTAATTACAGTCCCAGCTCATTCCCTACAAACATATTCTATCTCTGTATTTTCAGTACTTCACAAGCTCTCCCCAGGGGTCATCAGATAGGTCCCTTCCTTCAGTATTTCATGGAATAAAACCCACAACACCACTTGAAGGGTCAACATTGAGTTCTGGTACCCCAGACCCTCCAATGTTCAAGCACACTTCATTAAACTAATGTGGCATCTAGACATACCTTGTCTGATTGACTACATCTGCATCACATGGGAAAATACAGAAATTAGATGTTTTTGGATGATCCTTTCCTTTAAGGGACTTTTATTTAACTTTTGCTGTTAAGGTAGGCATTTGCTGTGTATGTGGAGAGCAGCCATCATTTATGTGTAGCCTATAAAGGCTCTCTTTTCCCCGTAGAGGATATGGAAAAAATACCTGGGATTTTCCCATCCGATTTTAGACGAAGTTCACTGTCAATGTGCGCCCATAACAGCTCTGCGCCCATAACAGCTCTTTATTTCTGAGCTCTTACCTCTCTCAGAGAGTCGATGGAGTTGTTTGTGTTTAAATGGGAGACTTCTGAATAAGATCTCTGTAATCAGTGCTAACCCAAATACACAAAGCTTTTTACCCAGGCCAGACTGCCCGCCAGATTCTGTGCAGTGGTCGTCCAGGCTGCCAAAAATAAATGTGCTGAAGATGATTATTTGAAAGGTTGAACTTGCTTTTTGGCTGTGTGCTTGCCAGACTAATGATGTTATTCTTGGGTGAGATGAAGGGGGGTGTGCCAGTCTTTCCAATGTCTCATAGGAATGCAGAGAGTAATTAAAGCTTATTCCTTAAGACCTGTATATTCTGCATCTCGCAGTATTGCATCTGCTGTCCGTTACCTTACTGCTCTTAACCCTGTAAATCGTTCTTTCCACATTTAGGAATTAAATGATAATTAAAGGTCTAGAGCTGGAGTCAGAATCTCAGTAATGCAGTCTATCATAATGTGACTTAGTACAATTCCTGAGAGTTGAGAGTTTACTGAGAAATACACTCCTGGACAAAAAAATGGGACCAAAATACAAAAATATGAAGCTTTTATTTAAGCTGTTAAAACATTACATTACTTAAATATTACTTACAAAACTACATATTATAGATCTGCACCTGTAGATATCTGTCACTCCTGGATCTATTTAAGAGCTGGTTTTCAAGCTTGTGATTGGCTGTCAGGTGTGGCAGATTAACAAATAACAACTAATCGTGAAGTTAGATTTAGAGTTTTATATAAAACATCTGAATTTTTCATCAGTTTATCTTTGTGAATAAGAAGACTTTGTATGTGAATTTTCCTCTTTCCAGCTTTTACATCAACAGTTCACTGTTGTAATGAGCAGCAGTGAGCAAATAATGGCTCAGGTCTCTGAGGAACATTTTCTTACTTCTTGCTCATTTTCTGACCAGTGATTATTGTTAGTACCATTAAAAACTTTCTATTTAGCAGTTTTGAGTTTGGTGCATTTTTTGACAAAGCATAACATGAGATATTGAGGTGAAGATGTTTTCTGAAAAGGATTCTGAAATTATTAACAATCTTCTTACTGGACCTGTCAGAGCATGCATGAACATGAGCATCCCCATGTGTAAAACATCCTTTAAGTACTGCTTATCTGAATGATGCAAAACCCAAACATTGAGACATATTTATCTCATTTCTCAGGATAAAAATACTGATCTGGGATCGGCTTACACAATCACTTAAAAGTTGTCCATGACAACACACACTTTTTGTTCATTTTTCTAGTTGTTTGTAGATTATGATAAAATCCACAAATGTTGCTGCCCCACATACTCAGTCTTCTATGTTAGAAAGTGAGGTAGGACAGTTTCACCACTTTTTAAACTCTTTAAAACTTAGTCAAATAATGACATCTTTCCTCTTTTTGGGCTCTCCGTTTTGGGTTTGAACAGTCTTTCAGTCACAGAGTAAGTTAACTCTAAAAACTAAGTTTTGGTTTGTTGCCCACAAATCGACAGTGAATTTATAGGCTTTAGTACCACTGTTCATTCTCCACCAGTTTAGCACATATTTTGTGCAGAGTATTATGGGATACACTAGAACAGGGCATATTAATCCAAGAACAACCTCAGTTAACATTATTAATCACTAGAATAGTAGATATTAGTCCATAAACAGCCTCAATAAACACTATTAATCACTAGAATAGTAGATATTAGTCCATAAACAGCCTCAATAAACACTATTAATCACTAGAATAGGAGATATTAGATCATAAACAACCTCAATAAACACTATTAATCACTAGAATAGGAGATATTAGTCCATAAACAACCTCAATAAACACTATTAATCACTAGAATAGGAGATATTAGTCAATAAACAACCTCAATAAACATGATTAATCACTAGAATAAGAGATATTAGTTCATAAACAACCTCAATAAAGACTATTAATCACTAGAATAGGAGATATTAGTCAATAAACAACCTCAATAAACATGATTAATCACTAGAATATGAGATATTAGTTTATAAATAGCCTTAATAAACACCTCTGAAAAACAATAAAAACCTTTCATCTGTACAGAATTTTCACAGTGTCATTTCTTTAAACTTTAAAAAGATTCTTCGCACTCACACTTCATCATTTAAATCTTAAAAGATTTTGTGATACAATACTTGACTAAATTTTTTTTTCTGCAGAAGTTAAAATGAGTAACACAATTGACAAATAAAATTGTCTCACAAGAAAATCCAGAAATTAAACATGAGTTTATTTAAAAAGAATTATAAATAAAAATAGGTTTTATTGCTCCTTGCAATAGTCCCTTCTTTCTGAACATTCACTCAGGAAATAATTCTTAGTGACTGATTAAGAAGAACCAATTTGCCAATGTAATTTTCACACAACAGAATTTAAGGATTCTTAAGGATGCTCAGTGCCTGATTTTAAAATAAGGTATTTTTTATATAACAATGACTTGAAATTCAAGGACAAATGTTCTTAGATTATAAATGATTTACCTTTTTTAATATGTAATGTTTTTCCAATTGACGTGACAAAGATGAGGATTGAAAGGAAACAAATGAGGAATTAATTTCAACTGCACCTTGGAAAACTTTTTAAGATTTAGCAAGACTTAAGGAACTACACACAGCAGAAGAACTGTGACAGCAAATGAAGCATGTCGGGCTGGAAGCTGCTAAAAAGACAGTATAGAAGAACCACATCAAATGCAAGAACTGGATTTCCAATTAAACCTTTGAGTGGATTAAACCCCTGGAGTCTGAGGGTATGGCCTAAATTAATATGCCATTATCATATGAATGACAGATCGTGTCAGTTGGCAGGAAAAATTCCACAGCTGTCTGAGTCGCTCTGACAAATGTGTCTTTGCATTTGATTCAAGCTACAGTATATATATATATATATATATATATATATATATATATATATTTGAAAAGTAGACCCTTTTTGTTTCTAGGATATAATCTTGCAGTTATACAAGTGTTTTTGCAGAATTTTGTTATTATGCCCCTGGCGGGAGAGCCAAGCCCAGAGAGTTAAGAAGAGGCAAAACAAAGCCTTGCAATGATTAAAAGAAACTGCAAAGTGACATACAGAAGAGGTTCAGAAGAGATAAGCAAGCTGAGTTTAACTCATTCTGCAGTGAGCTGGATGAAAAAGCAAAGAAAGGGAAAAGCAGACCTGTATTCCAGATAGTAAAGAAGCTCTCCAAACCTTTCCAGCTTCGCACAGTAGCCATCAAAAACAAAGATGGTGTGAAACATATTGAACCAAAGAAGGTGTGTCAACAATGGAAAAACTTCTGTGAGGAACTATACAGTGGTGCAGAAGATAACATTCAGATTGATGTTCAAGAAAAGGTAACACCACCACTGAAGGAAGAAATCTACTGTGCTATGATAGAAATTTCTACACAAAAGGCCACACAATCTGGTTCAGATGACATAGTAGTGGAACCATGCTGGAGATGGGTTTCCCCTCACACCTAGTCCAGCTGCTGAGAAATATGTACAGGACAGCCAATCACATGTCAGAATGTTTCAGCTCTCACCATGTCAACATTTTAGGAGAACAAGTGATACGGAAAGAACTACAGGAATTTATGGGAGGATTCAAGGATTTATTGTCTTATTGGCCACATCAAAAGAACAACTAGAAGAGCTAGTGAGTCACCTGGCCACTATCCTGCAAGAAGAATGGCTTAAAATCCCTCTGACCACTGTGCAGGACTTGTATATGTCATTCCCAAGACGAATTGACGCTGTATTGGCCGCAAAAGGAGGCCCTACACCATACTAATAAATTAGTGGTCTAAAACCAGGTGTTTCAGTTTCATTGTCTAACCCCTGTATTGTATTTATTAATTAACATAAAAATGAATACAAATTAATGAATTATCTATGGACATTTAATGAAAAAAATTTCAGAGCTGCAAAAGTGATGGACGAGTTTGCTGTGACATTCAGAGAATGACCCAGACAGTACGTCACTCAGTTTATTACTAAATGGTCTTTATTAAATAAAACTAAACTCAGTACTTCAAAGTCCTTTAATTAACAACTGATGATAAAATGCTTTGGGTTAAAGAAGTTAACTATGGGATGCTTCTTTTTTTCTCTAGTGAAAAAATTTTGGGCAGAAAGCACAACTTTGAAGATTCCCACCAGCTGCTGGGAGGTGCCTGGATTCTATTCAAGAAAGAGAGAGAGAGAGAGAGAGAGAGAGAGAGAGAGATTGAGTGAGAGAAAGAGAGTGAGTTACTGAGAGTGAATGAGTGAGTGAGAGTAAGTGAGAGAAAGAAAGAGAGAGAGAGAAAGAGAGACTGAGTGAGAGAAAGAGAGTGAGTGAGTGAGAGTGAATGAGTGAGTGAAAGAAAGAGAGAGAAAGAGAGAGAGAGAGAGAGAGAGAGAGAGAGTCCCAAATAAGTCCCATAAAAGGCCTGAGGGCCATTCAAATACAAGACGTATTATGGAGTGCACAGCCTTAAGGGGTGCTGTTTTGAGTTTGCACCGTATGCTGTGACATCTTTGTAAAAGGACAAAAGGCCCAAACATGCCCTATGCAGAATGGTTTATGGAGAAATGTTGCCCAGGAGCATCAATTTCAGCATGGCTGGGGAGCTCCGAAAAGCCCCCATTTTTACAGAGTGCCCTCTTGCTCATGGCCATTGGAAAGCTGTTTTTCCATTCTCCAGCTCCCTAGTGCCCTACAAAAACCTTCACACTTTGTCTAAGAGCAAAGAAGTATGGCAGTAATTTTGCATTCTTCATTTTCGGAATATCCACAGCCTTGCTCACAATACATTGAAGGTGAAGTTTAATTTCCTGCACCTTCACCACCAGTCCAATAAGAATGACATGAAACAACATTGGCCTTGACAGTGCTGTAATTGAGTATACACTACACTGTTTACAAATGACTTATTTTCCGCCTTTGCACATTACTAATAAGTCCTATGTCTTTGGAAGATAGTTCTCTAACGTCAATCACGCAGTGCTTTGAGCATAAACCAGGGAAGAATCCTGTTGGGCTTAGCCCATTAACATCATTATTACACTGTAATGCAGTGAGCTAAAGGTTTTGGGAAGCAAAGCTCAGTTATGTTGTAATATAACGATTGCAGAGGAAGGTGATTATTTATATCCTGATCATGTCAAAGGGAACATGAGTGCCTTGTTGTCTAGTTTCAGTTTCCTTTAGTACAAAAGTTCTTGATTACCTCATATCAGTGAATCCAGGCTGCACTTGAGTTACTGTGAATATTTTCACTTTGCAGTGAACCATGAATGATGCTGCTTGGAGACCTAATATCTTAATGAACCCTACCTTCACAGTGGTCTCCAGCTGGACGTGTCGTTGTTCTGATAGGTCAGTTGTGCTGGTTATGATCAAAAAGCTCCTTTAAAGGTACTGCTGGTACTTACTCTTCTGACTCCAGTCTGTAGAGCCCATTAGTAGTTCCTCCTCACAGGCAGCCGCCCAGTCTTGTCTTGTGTCAGGAGAGATTATCTTGCAGCGCTCAGCGACTTATGAAGATCTGGGGGGTGGTGTGTTCTGCCGCTTTACATCAAACTCACCCAGATCAGGGGTCACCTAGCGGCCCAGAACAGTGTTCAGTAGGACACTGAGTGGCCACGGCTCCAGGCACCACTGAGCTTGGACTCCTGAAATTCAGTGACATGGACTCATGTGGTAGAGTGGCAGCCTTCTTTAAAAGTGTCCTGTAAATACCCTGGGCACAGCTCTAATCTCCACTCAATCTGTTTAGAGGAAAGAGCAGGAAGACTGTACAAGCTTCAGTGCAGGCCAGGACGTGCCAGGTCTTGATTTTTTGCCCTCTGGCTACACAAACAGAAAAGATGATATGAAAGACGATATATATATATATATATTCTTTTTCTTGCTGTGGGAACAGTCAAATGTCAATTTCTCACAGATCCCAAAACAAACTCTCTCTATAAATGAAGCATGACTAATGTGTTAAATTTAAAGTTAGCATGATCTAATTTGACTCCCAAATGAGATTCATTCATTCAAAATGTTTGAATGAAACAATATGCATAATATCAAGATAGTTTCAACACCAATATAATGCTTATTATAAGCAACTTTGGGCCTTTTTTTTTCTAAAGTCGCTTGCAAATCTTGTGAGTCGTGGGTTGCGGTTTTTTGGGCTTGTTTTTGAACGTGACATCACTTATTTGGGCTTGTCTTTTACTATCTCCCAGCTCCCCATAATAAAGCAAAAGACAAGTGATTTGTCCCGTCTTCTGTTTATCGCTCCCGCTCAAGTTGACCAGTCACACACACGCAAACACTCACACACAGCAGGCAGGCAGCCAGGCACAGCCCAGAGTGACGAGGCAGCATAAAAATGAGCTCGAGTAAGTGGGGAAAATATGGAAAAATATATAATAAAGAGTGGGAAAAAGAGAGCGCATTGAAAGAATTGCTCCGACCTCAGATGTGAGATGCAAAATGCACTTTTCTTTTGATCAGAGCTTAAAAGATTGTTATTCAAAGAATTTAAGTTTTTAAAATAATTTATTAAATAATTTAAGTTATTCAAAATGTTTTATATTAAAAGTGTTTAGCATAATGTTTGTGTTGTTTATTTATAATGTCATAATAAATATTTACCTTTATAATGTTTAAAAGTGGCCTCTGTTTTACAGAATGTGTTGGGTTGCCAGTTGGGCTTATTTTGGACTTGTTTTCATAGAGCTGGTTGCTTGTTTCTATTGCGAGATCTGGCAACACTGATTATAAGTTAAATTTCATCATCTAAAATAACAGCTAAAGTTGCAGACCAGCCAACCTATTTGTATCATGCTAACTGACTCTCAGTGGCTTTTAATTTATAATAGCAGCTTCCTAGCTTAATGAAAACATGGTTCAATTTGGTGACAATTGCTGAAAGGAATGTACATTTCTCATGGCATTATCCACAAAAAATAACCATTATTTGGATTTTAAAAATGCTAGCATGGGTAATAAACAAGCTAACTTGAGTTAACTAGCCTGGTATAACATGCAAACTATGCTAGCATTTTTAGCTGAAACATTCTTGGGATTATAGCATGATTTTCTTCATAGTTTAAGGTTTTGTATGAGCATTTTTATTCATACACCTGTGGTGGGAAAGAAAAGAATATTCAGGTGTTGCTGCAGCCACTGCCGCATATGGCTGTTATGTAGCCCTGTTCTATAGACCCCTTGCAGATAACGTCATCAAACGTCTGTTCCGCCATGACGAGGGGCAAGCTAGCACAAACTTGGTCTGTCATACACTTGGTTTTGAATTGTATGCCGTGTTTTTGTTATTGTAGATTGTAGCAACTGTAAAAATAGGGAGAAAGACCACAGTTCAGGATTTGGCTCTCACAGTTAGCTCGCTCTGACCTCACTACTGAAGAAGAGAGCCTGAACAACCTACGTGTATATTCTGGTCACTTCAGTAATGCTAAGTACATTTTTAAGAAGTTATGTCGTCAACATGGTCAAAAATAAAATTCACGCTCTGGTTGAAGTTGTATCGCATTTCCATGACAAATAATATTTACTTTGATTCCACAACATGACCACGATAAATTCAACTATCAATACTCAGACAGGGTACATTTTTTTTGAGACAGTTGATTCAATTTACAATTATCATGTTTGCCAACCATCCTTGATTACTCTAAAAATAAACATTTATTTTATTTTAAGAGTATCCAAGCTGAATTTGTTACTGCATTGTCGTTATTGTATGACATTCCGGGAAATGCCTCCACGTTTTAACTGAATCGTGCTTTCTCTACAAGGTAGGGATCAAGTCCTTTCACTACATAAAGCTTTTGTTGATAAATAAGCTTATCCTCCGGTCGCAGTTGCCGTTGATATTCGCCCTCATATACACTACAGTCTGCCATGTTGCCCCTCACTATGGCGGATGTTGGAGAACTGTGACGTTATTGCAAGGCCTCTATCTTCTACCAGATTCTGATTCCCAAATCCTTATTCCCAACCACCTGAGTTAACATGTTGCTTAGATTTGATTTAGCTGGGATTAGAGCTTCCAGTTTGTTGTGGAAATCTGCTTTTCATTCAGAGTTGACTGCATATACAGTAAGGGCTGTGTATTGGTAAGCATCCATTGTATAATTTTGCAGGGGCTACAATTCAAATATATTGTCAAAACAGTGCACACGTATGCTACTTGTTTACATTGCAGTGGAAGAGTCTAATGGCTGAAAATGTATTACAGCACAACAGAAAATGAAGCAATGTCTGATCCCATCTTTGCATGTAAAACTATTGATCAAAATGGATATCTAATGTGCTTTCCAGAACCAATACAGTATCACAAAAATAATATTGTGATTCTGAAGCATACTGATATTTTCTTACACCCCTAATGTGTAGGATTATCATTCTACCTCTCCATTGTCATCTGTTCTATAGTGCCTCTTACAAGCCAACATGAAAGAAGTGACTGGGATTAGCGAAATCCAAGCACCTTCCAACCTGACCCCTTACTAAAAAAATTGGCTTTGACAGAATCAATTTTAACACAATAAAAGAAGGTCAATAAAAAGGTTCACAGTGATAAAGGCTCATTTCTCCCTGAAGCTTCTGGAGAAAGGTTGAGTCTGTAAAATGATTGCTATTCTGCTGAAAAACATGGTTAAACGTTGTAGTTAAATGGTTTAGAAAGAAGGAAGAAAGGTGTTTGTATTTAGAATATTTTATTAATGAGTAGAAAATGTATTAAAAAAGGAATTATACAGCACATTTTAAGTCAAACTAGAGCTAAGTTGATCTGTCACATTAATACCCAAGGTTATCCAACAGAATGCATCCAGCCTGTTAACAGAGACACGTGTTCCAGAGATCCATCCTTTTCTCACATCTTGTGTGTCTTCACTGCATGCAATATTCAAAGTCTCAGCAGACATGAGAGCCATGGAGGGAAAGGACGCACAGTCTAATGGGTAACAGCACTATCCTTTTTTATCCAAAGTCTCAAAGATTAATAAAACATCAGGAGGAACTACAGTTGGAATGACCAAAAAAGAAAAAATACTAAACAAAGAAAAGCCCTTTAAAAGGCAATGACAACATAAACAAAGATCTACTTGATATCTGACTCTATCATGAAGAGGCTGGAATCCCAAGTGCTCTGAGCGACATACTTCTGAGTGTGTTACCATGGTAAGTCTTGAGCCAATGAATGGATGAGAAAATGGAGAGGAACTGGAAGGGCCTTCGCCATATGCTGGGCAAATAAATAATGGAGGGAAATCTGCTGCTGTCTCTCTGGACTAAACCAATCTCTAATCCTCTTAAAGAAAGCCAGGAGAGCAGAGGAAAAGCAGGAAAATGCCACAAACCTGACCTCATGTGTCCCAGATTATTTGCCTGAAGGAAGTGGCTGGTTAATGTAATTGTAAAGTTGTCACCTTGCTCTCTCCTTGACTAAGCACTGAGTGGGAAAACGATGCCTCCAGCTTGGGCAAAACTCCAGGTTTATATGACTATCATTGTTTGGCTTTGTTTTTGGAATTAGCATCTGTACGTGTTGTTTTGCTTCACTGACAGTGTTGGGGGCAATGTTGTATAAAGCAGAATGTTACAAATACAGTACCTCTACCTGTAACAAACACATGGCTTAATGACTTCAATCAAATGTTGTTGCTTGAGTTGTTATTAATAATATTAATAATGCTCAGTGCAGTTTAATCACATTTTTTGGTCTATGAGTTTCATTCCAAACTGTTGCATCCTGTTTATGAAGAGATTTGAAAAGAATAACAGCTGATGTATATTTCTCTAATAAAGTCACTGTTAGTTTTGTGATTGATTCCTACAGCCCATAATTTCTTCTGAAAAAAAAATGCTAAAAATGACAGTAAACAGTTTTAATAAAGATTATAAACTCTATAAACACCCTTCTACCATGGAACACCATCATATGTGGATTTGTTCCCTAGTAGCTAGAAAAACTAATTTTAAAAATAAAAGTGAACTTTTGAGGCATAGTGTATATTATATATTACTCTTGGCTCAGGAGATAGAGCAAGGTATGATATTGAATATAACTGAAAGCTAAGAAGAAGAAAAGGTGATGATTAAAATTCTTAGCATTACCCCCTTACATTACATTAAAGAGTCTCAGTTGGTTCAGCTGAGCTGCAAAAATTGGAAAATATAATACAGGGGCACATAATCCTGGTCTTGGTGATCTGCCACCCTATTGAACTCAGATCCAGCACACCTGACTCTGATATTCAAATGACACTGGAATCATTTTTTTCAGGAGTATTAAGGCCGAAGCTAACTCAGGGAGGTAGATTTCCAGGGCTAAGCACCCCTAATAAAACACTTCATAGCTTTCCTAGACTAGCAGAATTCCTGAAAGACTAAATTATAATGTAAGAAAATACATTATTTTTGGATATTGCCCAGGTCTAGTATCTTCATAATATATATTATAATTTATTCATCTGTGCTTGACTCCAGACTGTTCAGTTTGACTTGTGGATGTGAGGAGTGTACCATAAATTTCCATTTTTATTTGCTACTGACTAGTTTCCAGATCTTCAAATAGTGTTGGCCAAGCTCAGATTATTAGCTAAGCAAGGCTTTGTCTTGGGAGCAAAGTAATGTTTCTAATTATTTTACTGTAAAGACTGTTGGTTTGTCTTTTCCAAGAAGAAGTAAATCCATGTAATCAGTGGATTATAACAGAAACTGCCCCAACACTGTTCAGTGAGCACATGTTTATTTCAGGCCCTCACCAGCTTGTGTAGACCGACTTATGCTGGTGTTTGAGATATGACTGTGGAGTCTAACTCATTGAACGATTAGATTAAGATATTTCAGTGCCAGTCAGGAGGGGCTCATTAGAAAGCAGCTTGTCAATGTGGCAGGAGTCAGTGAGCTGCATCATGGGAACCGAGTGACACACAGGTCAATTCAACCAGACTTTCCTAATTTAGAACAGGATGACTGCTGAATAGGGCCACCCAATCCATTATATTTTTAGATCAGAGCTGTGCTATGAAGGATGGTGGGACAACGTATCGATTATTTTAGCCAAAGGAACAGGCTGGGAACTGCAGCGATCTGTAAATACAAGGCTCAGTCTTTTTTACTCACTGAGGTCTCTAAGCCTATGGACAGACATGAAGGAAGGCACAAGGTGCAAGGTTTGCCTGGACTGTTCATGTTGGTTGCTTCAGGACATTAAAGGTATGCTAGGTTGACTTCTGCATTAAAAAGCGTTTAGTACTGTAAGTGAAGACTCATGGTGGTCCGACACCTTTCCTCTATGATGATCCAACAATGAAGATTAATGGCCAGTATTAACTTACTTAACTTGCATGCTGTATGAAAAAGTTTTGGTGCCTGCATCATTTTTCCTGGGTGCATTTCACAGTGGCAAAACAGCAAAAATGCGTTGTCAGTACGTGAGATTTGATGCTGTAAACAATTTAAATAAATAATTAAATACATATATATTTGTATGTGCATGCTTTAGACATGCACGGCTAATTAAAATGCAGTATGTATGTGGAGTACATTAATTTGTTGCAGGCTAGGCTTGCATTCAAAATGCAATTATTACTCAACAGACCATATCATTTTCAATTTGCTTCAGAGTCGATGCCAAATGTGGTGGTTTTACGTGATTGACGCTTTCAACATTTTAGACAAACCTTCTGTTGTCTTCTGAATGTGAGAAGGTTTGGTTTTGTTGATTTTTAAGGGCTTTATAGCTCTTAATTGTTGTTTTCTTTCAAGTCTGGACTTAAAAGACAAACTGTACACAGTAAATCTGCCAGTGTTAAATCAACACTATTAGTGTTAAATTAACACTGAGAGTGTTACATTTTGACACCCTCAGTGTTCATTTAACTCTAATAGTGTTGATTTAACACTGGCAGATTTACTGTGTAGTATATGCACCCATAATGTGGACATGGCATGGAAGCCCTAAGAGTTTAAATAAAAGTGTTTCTATTTGAACATGGGTTAAGCTTATATTTGCACTTAAATACATTAGTATAGAGTCTGGACAAGTTTAGATGAATCAAAGGTAAGAATATCCAGAAACAGAAATGTGCAGGTAAAACAGAAACATGACAAATAATAGTTGAGGTAAGAGTTAGAAGTTTTAAGAAGAAATCAAAGCAAATCATAATGACTGTGTTGGCTTATATTCACTTCTAAACTGGCAATTATTCTATTATAAACGTTGATCTATAAGTGGTTTAAAAATCAATTACATTTTTTCATGTTTTGTACAAAATGAATAGAGACAATGTTAATCTATGAAGATGAATCAGTACATATACTAGTATAAAATAAAAACAAAGACAAAGGATTGGAGTGGAGTTCATTTGAAGCTGAAGACCACAACCGTGATACATTATGCTACTAATGACTGGACCTTTAGCACACCGATGTCCAATCCTTCTTGAGGCTGACTCAATCTCAGTTGCCAAAGCAGTGGTTAGACAGACAACGGGCAATAATGAAGAACATTTATCACTCTAAAGCAGATACGCCCAATCATGGTCCTGGAGAGTTTAGTCTACCACTCTACCAGATTAATGAAGACTTTCAACGCCATCTGAATATTAAACTCAGGAGTGTTGGATCTGAACTTTCCAAGGTGGTAGTTCTCCAGGACCAGGACTGAGTGTCAGTGCTCTAAGGCTAACACTGTAGACTGCTAGTAGTTATGGGCTCTTAAGTCTACAAGACCAAAAACATTTAAAACATTTAATTGGATGAACATGACAGAAATGTCTTTACTGCACAAAGAAGTAATGATGAAAGACAAAAGCTGTTAAAAAGGTGAAAAACGACAAATGATTAAGAAGAAAAGACAACCGTTTTGAAAACAGTAAGATTCATCTACAACATTGGGAGCATAATACTGGTGAATCTTCTTAAACCCTCTCCCACATATACACACATGCACATTCTCATGGACACACATTCAAAGGAAAAGTGGCCAGATTGTCTGGGATTCCTTATGATCATGGTATATCTGGGATTCCTTACAATGACAGTATTTGGAAAATAATCTACCATTCAAGCTTTCATTCACATTGAAATCCAATAATACTACCATCTTACATTTACAGGTGTTTCCCTTCATACATCTTAGTTTATTTTTGAAATACCATCAATGCAAGTAAGAAATGAGAGATGGATGTTATATGTATCCAAATGAGGTGTATTTTGACCAAGAGAATGGATGGGCCTGCTTCAATTAATTCACATTTGTCCAGCGGCAATGGAATTGAATGTTCTGCTCTAAAAATTCAAATGACTGTAATATTACATGGTGGAATGAACCGAATGAAGGTAACCAAAATCAGTTCCAGATGTAAAAAAAGAGTCTTGAACATAAATCAGTAATTTTTTACAGTTGTTTTTTTCACCAGTTATAAAAATAGAAATCTCTTATTTTTATGGGCATTCGTTTTTTGTTTTTGTTTTTTTTGTTGAAAATCTTCATTTTCAAAGGGGCAAAATAAGACCCTCACTTGTGTGAACTTTATTAATGCAGTTCTTGTTTTGCCAGCCATTCGTGGTAAACTGTACACTGTACCAAACCTGTAAACGTTTTTACACCTTTCCATACTGGACCAAAAGTTGTACACAGAAGGGAATCATCTTACGGCCCAAAGGGCTTATCATCTCTACTGAACATTCTTCAAAGGGAGTTTTATCATTGAAAGTTTCAAATAAATTACACAGCCTCACTTTTCCTTTCTCCGCCGCATGTAAAAATAGGAACAGCTAGTAAGACAGGGGAGAAGGGCTGATTAATGCGGAGTGGACCTCCTCCGTTTGCCGCTGATGCTGCGGTAGTTGAAAGGCCTCATCTTCATCTCCACAAATGGGATAGAAAACTCATGGCCTTTCCAGTGATACCAGTTGATGCCCTAAAGACATACATAATGTGTATTAGAACAGTGTGCATGTGTGTTCTCTCAGACATACCAGGGTGGCACAATGCATTGTTGCAAAAGTGGCTAAAACAATGTTGATATTACAGAAGATAACATACAAATGAGAAGAATGAAGAGGACACCAGGAATATTGTTGTTTTGTGGACAGCTTTGTTGAGATTTATGACTTTTATTTTGAAAACTATTAGGCCTACTTTGTTCATAGTTAACACCATAGACATTAATACCTAGACCCGTCATTGACTGGGTTGGCCCGCTGATGTAACGTAACTCTGTGTCCGCCATATTGGAAGAGGCAAAGCTGTGCTGTGAACTAATACAAGTGAATGTACTGAACTTCATAAATCGCCTTTCTACAAAGTTATTTAAGCTAGTGCATTCATTCACACATTCAGATGTGCACTAATATACACTGGGAAACTTTTAGCCACAAAAAAAAAATTTTGTTTTTAAAATGTTAGAATGGCCAAATACGATCCAAAACAATTAGTCCGTCTTACTTGTGAAAGGTAATCCCATGTGATCCCGTTTTGACTGTAAAATGGTTCGAAAAGCTCCACACAGCACCAGAGTGCAGCATCTCTCTCATGTTATTTTGCTCGCTTTTGCCACCTCCAATATGGCGGCGATGTTGACGTACGAGTCAGCGCTCAAAGCCGCGTCTAGGTATTAATGTCTATGGTTAACACTGCCACTCGGTAGCACTGTAGCTATGTTTGAGAATGAATGATCATACACTGAGATCTTGGGTAGCTGCAGAGAAGTTTATTTTTGTGAATTGCTGTGATTCATGTACAAACCGGATTCCAAAAAAGTTGGGACGCTATACAAATTGTGAATAAAAACTGAATGCAATGATGTGGAGATGGCAAATGTCAAT
>BRDA01002399.1:28686-54686 GCA_036984385.1 Crenuchus spilurus
AATAAAATATTAACATTTGCCATCTCCACATCACTGCATTCAGTTTTTATTCACAATTTGTTTAGTGTCCCAACTTTTTTGGAATCCGGTTTGTACTTCCCGTTTCTTCAGCGTTCAGCTGTCTGCATAAAGTAGCTCTAAATTTGTGCTGATTCTGTGCAGTCAATCACACATATTTGGAGTTTCTGCTAAAGCTCCCACTCAGTGGCCCACCGCAGGGACTCTCGCTAAGTCATGTCATGTGCATACTCTCTATATGTAAATGAGCTGGTTTATGTGATGTCACAGAAATACAGATTTGGAATTTTTTGTACATTTTTGAAGGGTTCATTATTCCTTCATCTTTCCTCAAACACATGTGCATTTCACTATTTTAACTGAACTTGAAGCCCTGACATGTTCCCTCATGTAACCTGCTTCTGAGTAACTTGCAGTGACAGCTGAAATGCAAACAGATGGTCAGAAATGAATAGAGTGGCAGAACAACTGAGCAACAGCAGGGCTGGATTACAGCAGTGTTATTTATCATCTAAATGACAACCAGATCTTATGCAGTATCTAAGTATAATCACCAAATCACACCATATCTAAGTATAACTGCTTTAAACGAGTGTCTGCTCTGACCACTGCTTCCTTTGCACATTTCCTTTGAGATTTGCAAAGCTCAGCAGTAAAGTCCCTGACTGCGGGGTGACTTCAGGTGAGATCACCAAGTCGAGACTGAGATCATTTCCAAAGCAGGATGTCAGGCATGTGGTCTGGGTTGTCTGTCTTTACTTCTGTAATCTTTTCTCACTATGATTGCATGTGTCACATCAGTCCTCAGAAATAAGCCCTAACGCTGCTTAGACTGAACGTTTTCAGATTATAAGAACTTTTTTACCCGCAATAACAAAGACGCTGATCTAAGCCATAACATTAAGACCACATTCTTAGATGAAGGGAACAGTATTGGCTTGTAAAAGTGGCATAGTTGAAGGTCTGGGATATATCAGATGGTAAGAGAACAGTAGGTTCTCATAGTAGATGGCGTGAAAACATGAATCTTTGACGACGGCCAAATTATTATTACTGATTTATAGCATCTGTGAAATGCCAAGGATGGTGAGGTGCTGCAGGTCAGTAGGCAAATACCCCAGATACCCCAGATCTCAGTCTGATCAACATCTGTGGAATGTGCTAGAACAACAAGTCTGATCTTAGGTAGCTCTATCTCAAGCTTACAGGATTTGCTGCAAATGTCTTGGTGTCAGATACCACAGAACACCTTCAGAGCTCTTTTGATGGCACAGGGAGGGCCAACAGGATATTGAGTATATTACATTGAGAGCATAGCTGCCTTCAAAGCAGTTGACCTGGGTTCACTTCATTTACAAAAAAAGAAAGGGGAAGAAACAGGCTTGTGGCTTAGCAACGAGCATTGTGACTGGAAGGTTGCCAGTTGAAGTCCACAGATAACGCTTTTCCACCAACACGGAACCGGCACCGTTCTGGTTCACGAACCTAATTTTGAACCGTTCGGCGCATTTCCACCAACAAAAATACGGCTCCGAACCAGGAACGTTCGTTCGCAGCGGGAACCAAAAATACTTGGTTTTTCAGTGCGAACCAAACACGCCTGCGCACTCAATGCAAGGAGATAGCGACCAAACATTTGTACCAAAGAGCACAAATGCTCACAAGTAGTCAATGCGCTCCGCCATCTTTGTTTATAATTCCGCTTTGTTGATGACGTACACCGTGACGTATCCTCGGTTCAACTAGTGGAAACGCGGGCTGGTTCACTAAAAAGCACTGAGGTTCTCATAAGCCCGAACGGCACCAGTTCAAGAACCAGTTATTTTGGTGGAAAAGTGATGTGACTGAAGTGTCATTGAGCAAGGCAGCTTACCCTCAGCTGTTCTGTGTGCACACTGCCCCCTAGTTCAGTAGTGTGTGTGTGTGTGTGTGTGTGTGTTTCACTTCACAGATGAGTTAAATGTGGGTCAGATTTGTCACACTTTCACTTAATTAAATTGGTTTTAATGTTTTGGCTCATAGTGTATGTCCATAGGCAGAGTGAACCATTAAGCTTAGTTTTTGTGATGGAAATTGCAAATGTGATTATATTTATTCATAAAATAGTTGAAAATATAGGTAATGTGACTCATTTTCCTGAGATATCCAGAGCTCACCTGACTGTGTCTGGACTCGCCATATTTTCCATTGAGGTTGGCTCTGTGGCAGTTCTTGTACCACCAGGCTCCTTTGTACGAGAGGGCACAGTTAGTGACGGCGATGTCATTGTCTCTGTCTTTGGTGGAGAAAGGTCGACCTTGGTGGTAGCTCAGAGAGTCACCTGGTATAAAGAGAAAACAACAAACGCTTTCAAGTTACACTGAACTGTATTGAGTTACTGCAGACAGAACTTTGTAGAAGACGTACTGAGCAGGAAACAAAGAGAAGGAAATGTTCACACTGTGTCAAATATCTTCTAAGAAATCTTCACACAATGAACAGGAAAGCGCTACAGAGATGCATTGCAGTGATGTCAACAGTCATGAACAATGATATTATGTGTGAGCTCAGATAGTCATAGGCAACTTTGCGGGTTCAGTGTGCTCAGAGCTTTAGAGGAACAGTGGAGAATGCTGGGAAGGTTCATTCATAGCCAGATTAAGCCTACAAACCTCAGCCTTGACTTTATTAACAATAACAGTAATATTTCAAAAGATCTATTTTTAAAATTATAATTATCTAACTCGTCGTCCAGCCCAGTTCACTCACCCGCAGTGCCGTTGTATTCTCCTATCCTCAGCTTGTAGAGACTTCTTGCATCTCCAATGGAGAATCTGTCATAGTTAGCATAAACTGCCTCCTGGCCATCTTTCATGTCAATGCGGAGTTCATATCGACCTTGAGCTGCAATCTTTTGAATGTTGTCCAGGCCTACAAGGAGAGACAAGACCAAAACACATAACAGGCTCATATTCAGAACCACAATCTATCTGCTACATCAGAGGCTTCACAACTCAGGCTTTAAGGAACTCTAATATTTTTATCTGTCTCTTAATTCCAGCAACTAAGCAATAAAGAACAAAATACTTAGTCACAGTAGAGCTTTGGAACATGACTAAATATAGCATCTCAATAAGCAAACTATCTGCAGCTGGTAAATTACTACGTAAACACAACCTCAACCCAACCTGGAGATCAAAAACAATTACAATGACAACCACCGCCAGACAAGCAGTAAGTACAACAACTATGCAAAATCCATTATTTTATCTGCTTTATTCTGGTCAGGGTCACAGTGAGTCCCTTACCCCTTCATAGGGTGCAACAAATTCCACTTTTTTAGCAAAACCCAGGACAGGGTGCCAATCCATCATTGCGCACACACACCAAGCCAATTTAGATGAACTAATTCACCTGACCACCATGTTCTTGGATGGTGGGAGAAAACTAGGGATGCACCGATACCGATACCAGCATCGGGTATCTGTCCGATACCATGTGCGCGTACTTGTACTCGTATTCATAAAAGTGCTCTGATACTACAGGATCCGATACCAGCGTGATGGGAGCTTCGTTTCCTTCTAACAGACAGTATTAGTTTGCGCCACAAAATAAATAAATAAATAAAATAAAAAAAAGAAGACAATGACTATGTACCGTAGCCGAGCTGAACAAGCCACTTAACGGCAGTGTGACTTTAACCAGCTCGGTAGTAGAGAAGGAGCAGCTATGTCCGTGGTGTGGAGGTATTTTCAGGTGAATGAAGGTGACAAAAGCAGTGTTAATTTCGTTAACGATAATTATGACGAAAAATATTCGTTGACGACCATTTACCGTATTCATGATGAAAACGAGACGAAAACTAAATATAAACGAATATTTTAAAACGAAAACTATGACTAAAAGTATTAGACTTTACGTCGACAAATAAAAACGAAACGAAAATGTCACAGAATGACTAAAATAATGTTTTTGTCCAGTAATCCGCTTTTTAAAGTAAACCTGCCGCACGTCTGACTTCCTCAAAGCACGCTAAGCTCCACAGTCAGTCAGACTGGTGTTAACAACACAACATGCTGACGTCACAGCCGCAGCTTCGACGGAAAAGAAGAAGCGATTTGTGGAGTAATTTCACTTTCACTGCCACACAAAACAAAACAAAGCAAAGTTTGTGGATGTAAAATAACTGGGAAAAGCACTACTAACCTCAAGAGGTCCTCAGTTCTCACCACCACGAGCTTTACAAAAAGGTAAGCTAACGTAGTGTAGCTAGCTAGTTGGCTAACGGTGATGATTATGTATATCTGATATGTTTCATTTTTGAATGTTTCAGTGTATAAAGGGGAAATGTGTAATCTGTTATCATTATCTTAGGTGTTTAGATTAAATAGATCACAAACACATCTAACTGGAGCCATAAGACACACATACAGGCTCAGTCTCATTTTAATTGTAAGTATTGATATTTATTAGTACTCTTATTGGTACTTGGTATCGGCAAGTACTTAAATGTAAGTACTTGTACTCGTACTCGGTTTTAAAAAATGTGGTATCGGTGCATCCCTAGAGGAAACCTAAGCAGACACAGGGAGGACATGGAAACCACCAAGCCACTGTGCCACAAGTGATACTAGTGATACAGAATGAATAGTCTCATTATCAGTAATGTGAAGCTGGTCTAGTTGGTCTACAAGTGATACAGATGCAGATGAAAGATTATTTGGTAACTTTCATTAATAGCTCATTAACTAATGATTAATAACTGTGAACAAATCATTAGTTCATGAGAAATTTCATTAACAAATGATTCACTAATGATTTACTAATGATTTACTAATGATCCACTAATGATTTACTAATGATTCACTAATGATTTACTAATGATCCACTAATGATTTACTAATGATTTACTAATGATCCACTAATGATTTACTAATGATTTACTAATGATTTACTAATGATCCACTAATGATTTACTAATGATTTACTAATGATTAACTAATGATTTAATAATGATTTATTAATGATTCACTAATGATTTACTAATGATTCACTAATGATTCACTAATGATTTACTAATGATTCACTAATGATTCACTAATGATTTACTAATGATTTATTAATGATTCACTAATGATTTACTAATGATTTATTAATGATTTGTTAACATTTGCAAAAATGAATACAGTCATTATGAACTACATGAACTGTCATTTATAAACATTTGTTCATGTTCAAATTGATGATGATGATTGTTCACAGTTATTAATCATTATTTAATGGCTTATTAATGAAAGTCATTATAAAGTGTTACTGATTATTTAAAAATAAAAGTGAAAATGAAGAATAAAGGAGGGGTAAATGCAGGACAAAAGTCATACAGACCTGGTCATTAAATTAGAGCTCCACTTACTGGTACATTAAGAGTTCAGTCTCTGGGTTTGAGCAAAGCTCAAGCTCTAAAGATGCAGATATATGACACAAAGTGTGAACTCTTTGGGGGTTCCCAAGGAAAGGAACAGGAACCACTGTTTTAGCATTTCCTACAAGCAGAGTGTCCTTGCTTTCTGGTCAGAAATGTTGATGAAACCCCTCTTTTTGAATCTCCTCAAATATGGCACATATAGATAGCAGCCTGAAGTGTATTGTCATAGGCTAGCACTAGGCTCGGTGGTCCATCTCTCTCTAGACCTCATCTGCCATGAAGATAAGGAGGAGAAGCATGGGAAGAGACTGTTTACCAAAGATAACCAAGTTTTCCAGCTGCGCGGTGGAGAAATGTTGTGCTGTGATGTTGATGTTGCTTGCCGATAAAAGCATGCCGAGCGGATTGTGTGGGGAAGCAGTGCTGAGTTTATGAAGAGTCAAATCTCACCACTATCCACAAAGTTCCCTTCAATCATAGTACCACACTGAATCCAAATGTCACTCACTCACTGCGGCAGCGCTGAGGAATGCTGCAAATTACAGAGCACGGCCCACAACAACCAAGAACGGAACAAATGTCCATTTTAAGTGCCTCACATTAAATCATGTTGTACTGAAATGACTGCAGAAGCCTGCTTGATTAAAATGGGCAGAGTAAAGATTCATTCAAGGATCATATCACTCTGTTCTCATTATGCGCTATCCGCTGTGTTACAGCTCCTTATCATTTTATTACTGTTGTGCTTCTGCTCTTTCCCAGAAATGAAGTAGAAAATTAAAAAGAGTGATAATAATCTCATATTGCAAATTATATCCCTTTTCCCTGTTAGTGCATTTGCAGTGCCATATGCAGAACTGTTCAGAGGTTTTCAGTAATATAAAATCCATTCTGTTGCTGGTACATGCAGGGAATGATTCTAATACGATGCTACAAGCTAAAAACATGAACATTGTGATGATGCTCTCGATCAGCGGTGTCAAACTCCAGTCCTGCAGGGCTGGTGTCCAGCACAGTTTAGTGATTTCTCTGCTTTGACACTACAATTAAACCTGGGAATTAACTGCTGAGCTGAATCAGGTTTGTTTGATCAGGAAGATCACCAAACTGTGCAGGAATCCAGCCCTCACGGACTGGAGTTTGACACCCCTGACCTGGAGGAATGCATAACAGTTATACAAATGCCAAAAATCCAATTTCAGATGTTCTTCTTCTAGTTTTTATTCTGTGTTCTTGTTTTTCTGTTTGTATTTTTGTACCCAATCTCCTCCTGGACCTTTCGAGATATCAATACAAACCCAAACTTGAAATGTTCGGTCTGGGCTTGTATACAGATTCCTGATCTTATGTACAGTTTCCACATTGCAGCTGTTTTTCTGAATGAACAGTGTGCTAAAATTTGTGCGCAGCAACAATCTAGCAACACCTTAGCAACCACCTGGTATACCATAGCAACCATGAGGGAAATTAAAGAAATTGTCTAGGTACACCTTGGCAACCACTTCAACGACAACAGCAGCTACCTAGGTAGACCTTAGCAACCCCTCAGGAAACCATATCAACCACCTAGGAAGCAACCACCTGGTAGATGCTTGCAACAATCTGGCAACCTTAACAAGCACTCAGAAGACCATATCAGCTGACTTAAGCACTCAGCTACTCAGGAGATTGTAGGAACTGTCATGCAATACGTTATCCACCACGTCAAAGGCAATCGCAACCGCCTAAGTACACCTAAGCAACCTCACATGGGACCACAGCAACTGTCTAGCAACACATTAACAACCACCTAGCAATGCACTAGTGATCAACCAGAGCTGTGTAAACACCAAGAATTATTATACTTAATTCTTTTTTTATATTATTTTTCAAAATACTTTAAATGGATTACTGTCCATCGTTTAGGTTTTGCGGTCAAGTTTTAATATTGAAATCAATACTGCATCAGTTATTATTACTCTGTACCGGTCAATAATTATTAAAAGTGAGCTCAAGCTTTTGAACAGTAGTGTATTTGGACAGAAATATACATAAGAAAAACACTAATATCTGAAATGAAAGGACATAGAAGACTTTGATCTTAAGTTATATCAGATATTAATATAAAGCTTGTTTCAGGTTAGTCTGTGAGAATGGACGCTTTGGGGCCAGGGTGGTCTTAATGGAAAAATCCACACAGCTTGCTTTAGGCCTGTTCAGTGACCCCTAAACCCCTTTTACATTCACTTAAGAGACAACATGTCCTTATAGCACCTCCCTGCCTGAAGGGAATGAAGAATGTAGCAATGCATTTGCACTGTACTACTGACCAGTCATTACACTGTATAGAGTGTATTTCCTGTCCACTCTTGGGAGAACTCCAAACTTATGGTAAAAGGACATGCTGCCACCTATATTTACCTGCAATATTTCTCCACAAAATATTATATGTGCAAAATCATCTACACACCCCTTTATAGGATAGATGTAGTCACTCACCCAAGACAAAGTTAACTTTTTCAGTTTAGAACTGGAGCTAAAAGCTAACATTGCTAACAAACATTATAACTCAATAGTCACATAAATAGTCCAGTATCACTAAAACATCTCTCAACTCACTCAAAATGAAGGTCTCACAGATTAGTTGACCCTTTCATGCATGAATGATGAAAGAAATCTGTCATGATTTCCCTCCAAAATGATTTTATCTGCCTTTCAATCTGATTAACATATGTCAGTCATTTTTGTTTACCATGTGTTTTGTTGCGCTGGCAGTTACTAACCACCAGTGGGGCATGACAAGAGAAAGTGTCATGCAATTCTAACATTAAAACCAATACATATAGAAGATAATGACATTAACACTCCATCACGCATGACACTGTATGACTCAATGTAGCTGAATGCTGCCTCTGCCAACTTAGACAAACAACTGCTGCTTGTTTTTATTTTCCTGTAAGTTTTCTGTATCCTGTTTTCAGATCTTGTACCTTATCATACCAATTTAAAAATGTTTGATCTGATTGGGATTGATGGAAAATTTTTTATCCAATTTACAGTTTCTGCAAAGTAAAAAATTTCATCCAAAATATTCTCACAGAAAAATGAATGGTATGCAAAAATGTGTACCCCACTTTTAAAGTGTTGTTAAAAATACACTCCTACAGTAATTACCTAACAGTGCCCTGCAACCACCTTAACAACCACCTAGATATACCTAAGCAACCACATGGGACACCGTAGCACTGTCTAGCAACATATTAACAACTCCTCAGGAGACCACAGTAAGCACTGGGAAACCACTTGGGCATTGCTTAAGCTGTGCAATCATTCTACATTTTCTTCAGAAATGGCAATAATCTCGTTATTTTCCATTATTTATTGTATATCAATTCTCTTGTGCATGAATGCAATCAAACCCTGACAGCAAGGTTCCAATATCTAGTCTCTAGGGGCTGTTACTGCAGTAAATAGAGGACAAGCTCTCTATGAATAACCTTGATTTCAGATGAACAGTTGTGTACAAAACACAGTGTAACTGGTCTTCAGAGTGAAGTACAGGTAAGTGCTGCAGTTACAGGTAAGAACACAAACTTACTTTCAGTTGACAGATACTAGAGAATATTTTCCTTAACTTTGTCTGAGAGACATGTGGGGAGCACATTAATGACAGCGCTAAGCCATAAAAACTTATGTGGGCAAGAAGAAAGAGCAGATTTGAAATGAAAACATTTTCTCAGGAGCTCAGAACATTCATTTACTGCTCATCATTCAGTCTTTCTCAGTCATTCAATCTTCTGAATGGGTTTGTCCCAGGCTAAAAATAACCACGCACATTATCCAGGATTAAATGATTGCAGGGGTATTATTCATAATGTTTTCTGTTTTATCTTACACCCAGACAATGCTCTGAAATCTGGGCCATGCAGCAACATTCTTTTTGTCCCCCCATGAGTTTTAATGAATATAATTATAGTTCCATAATAAGATTTGCCACGAGTATTCTTGCAGCCGAAAAAAAGGGAAAAGACTCAATTGTTCTCCGTCAAATTGGATATTTGATGAAGGCAATTACAGGATTGTTTAAATTGAATCTGAAAGCTGAAAGTCATGATTATAGATTATGAAGGCATTGTGGCATGAAGCAAACATGGCATTAAAAAAAACCATTAGCGTGCACACAAACAGCTAGAAAATGAGGAATTGTCAGTTGTTTTCTAAAAAGGTAACCCTTTAGCTGAACAGTTCACTGTAGATGTTTTGTAGAAAAATCCCTTAACCCTAATACTGACTCTAACCCTCAAGCCAAACTTAAGCCTAACCCTATCCATGAAGCCAAAGCAGACCATAAGTCTAAACCTAACACTGATGCTAATCCATTTGTTCTTACATCCAACGAACAATAGCGGTCATGTTACATTTGTAGGCAAACAGCATTGCCCACAGACTCTTATTGGTACTGTGTGATGTACTTGCCTGGCCTGGCATGTCACATTATTACCCAATAGACTATTCAAACCCACACCTCCATGTGCAGAGCAGAAGCCTCAACATTTGAGAAGGTACACAAACTTGGATCTGGTGCATTAATGGCTATTCTAATCCTCAAATTCAAACCGAGTGGCTCAGCAGGCTAAGACACTGACACTATGACCAGAGGATTGTGAGTTCGAATCCCGGTCATGCTGTTTGCCATCGACAGCTGGAGCCCGATACAGCAAACATTGGCTGTGCTCTCTCGCCATCACTTTCACACTACACTGTCTGCTGGCTCAGGTGTCTACTGATTGGTCCATTGGAGCTGGGGATCCTGCGCTTTCCTCCAAGTGCGTTGGCTCCTCATTGATGGTGTATCAGCAGTAGATGGAAAAGAGGTGGTGAAATCTCACGCATTGGAGGAGATTTGTGCTTGTCTTCACCCTCCTAGAGTCAGGGACTAATCCTGAATTAAACCTTAACACTCTAATCTTAACCCTCAAGCCAAACCTAAGAACAAAAAAAGCTTTAAAATTCACAGCACTGCGCTGTTTGTTATAGTAGAACTGTCATGATTTCACTTTGACTTGATGAGCTTAAAGGTACCTTTGGTTGAGAACATTTGACGTTACATATTCGTTTTACTGAAGCTATTCTCTAATTCTCCACCCAACTTCCTCACTATTGCATGTAATAATCCTCTCTAAATTGGGAGAGCATTTCAAATGTTAATTCTTGTTTTAACATGTTTCTCATTCTTCAATTTTGGCAGCATAAGTACCTGCCATTGCTTATCGCTTTCTGCCATGTTTTTGTAGCTGAGCAGATGGGGATGGAGGTGGAGTAGACTGCCGACTGTAGTGCAGTTACACAGATGGGGTTTCCTCAGGCTCACAGTACACTTGTGCTAATAACAGTGATTATAACGCTTCTGCTAATAACATTGATTACATTATTTCTTCAAGGGTCTATAGTCTCTACTGCCCCAGGAAGGCTTTGAAGCATTGCTGTGAGGATTTGAGTGCATTCAGTGATGAGTTTTAGTGTGTTCAGGTGTGTTCAGGATGTTGGATGAGCATCACTACACCTCACCGCCAACTCCCCATCTTATCACAAATGTATTGAATGGAGCACCATCATTCCAGAGAACACAGTTACTGCTCCGCAGCTCAGTGCTGGGGGTGGGGGGTTTACACCCCTTTAGTCTACACCAGGCATTAGCACTAAAGTGTCAGCTTCTCTCACCCAGCCAGAACTCATCCTCCAGATTCCCAAATCCAGTCCTGTAGTCACTCCACTTCCTGGAGAAATCAGTCAGGCCATTCTGGCGACGCTGGAACACCTGATACAGAGTTGAAGTTAAAGTTGTTAAGAGATGCAGTTAGATGTGGACAATAAAAAAGCAGCATAAAGCTGACCAGAGATTTACAATAAGCTTAATCACAGCTCTGCTTAGACATCATTAACAGAACTCTGCCACCATACTTGTATGTAATATTAGTAATATTAGCATGTTTACTGTAGAGCAGTGATGCATTTACCAAAACCAGAGTGTACACAGAATGGAAATGGCTCACGTGCCTAGCAGAGAGAGACTGAAGGGAAACAGAAAACACTGAATACAACAAAGAAAGAATTGGTTGTTTTTTTATTGTTTGATCATTTGGTTCTGATCTGGCAGGGAGGCACGGTGGCTTAGTGGTTAGCACATTCGCCTCTCAGCACTGAGGTCTTGGGTTGGAGTCCACATCTGAGCGGAGTTTCCATGTTCTCCCTGTGTCTGCTTGGGTTTCCTTCGGGCTCTCCGGTTTCCTCCCACAGTCCAAAAACATGGAGATCAGGTGGATTGGATACTCTAAAATTACCCTGGTGTGTGTATGAATGTGTATGTCTGTGTATCTATGTGTGTATGCCCAGATATGGTTGGCACTCTGTCCTGGGTGATCCCCTAGTGCTCGATGCAGTCCTCCAGGTGGACGGTCGCTTCCGGTTGAGAGTACGCTGTGCGCGATTGGCTGCCGCTTCTCGTCGGTGTGTGTGTATGTGGTTGAGTGTGTGTAAATGGAGTGTGTTGATTGTAAAGCGTCCTTGGGTATCTAGAAAGGCGCTATATAAGTGTAACGTTCATATATGCATGACATCACTGTGCATGTCACTTTGATTACCCACTAACCTGCTCTCTTTTCTACAGTATGTAATTACATTTATTATCGCTAACTGTGCGATACTGTTCAAGTCTGAGGTTTAAAACTATGTTTCTTTTTCGTTTTCTGTACATTTGGAGTTGGTAAATGCAGCACTGCCCCCTTGTGTAGACATGACTGTTATGGGTAAGTAGACAGTAATGTGGATGCTTTCACACGTTGTACAAGTTGGCAGATTTACAGAAAAAAAGGGTATAACTCTGTTGCTATTTTGCAGATTCATAAATCAGTCTGCAATATGCAAATGTACCTTCTTCTGTGTGCTATTCCCCAAACTCAACACCAGAGTTTTAATCCAGCTTTGAATTTTGGTGAAATATTAAAATATTATTATATTGCTAAATGCACCAATGTGTTTGTAATATATGGGAAGGTGTACTGTAACTGCTATATACTGTTCATTAATAAAACCATCATACAACCTTTGACCTTTTTATCAACTTCACTGTCCATACAGGTGCACCTCATAGCTCTACAGTTACTGACTGTAGTCCATCTGTTTCTCTGTATACTTTGCCAGTCTGATCAGGACCCCCACAGGCCCAAGTATTATTTGGGTGGTGAATCATTCTCAACACTGTGGTATTGACGGCAATGTGGGGGTGGTGTGTTAGTGTGTGTTTTGCTGGTATGAGGGGGCTAGCAAAGTAAACAGATGGACAACAGTCTGTAATTGTAAAACTACAGTGCACCTATATGTGGAGCTCATACAATGGACAATGAATACTATTAGACAGACTTGAGGTAGATATAACTCACAATCCATCCTCCATCGTCAGTGGTCATGTCGCAGTAGACTTGCACACCCTGACTGGGGTCTCTGTTGATGTAGATAGTGTAGACGCCACTCAGGAGCTCACCATTCAGGAGGTGTTGAGCGCAGTTCTGCGGCATGGCAAACAATCGGTTTCCTGAGCAGGGAGTGGGATTGGGAAAACATCCGTGACCAACAGGCAAAGAATGGCAGAGACACATTTAAGAGGGCCGGAGGACAATTGTGTGCTACATCGGAAGTGGTGGAGGAGGAAGCCTACTGATTTGACAATAATAGAAGATAATAAGCCGTGAAAAAACAAAGAGACAACTTTCATTATGGCTAAAAATAAGACTGGGTGCTACAAAGAAAACAAACCAGAACAAAACACAGAAGCATGAAGAAGGCCACAGGCAACACCAGCAGGGTGTCCAAGTACTAATGCAAAGACATGTTAAACAGAGGGGACTTGATTTAGAGTGTTTCCCTCAAGCATTGCTGAACATAGCTAAAACGATAGTGAGATGATGGAATGCTCTCAATTCATGGGTACGACAGTGTTTGTAAATGAATGTATCAGATATTTTAGATTCCGGTCTAATTCCTGAATCTTCTTTAAGGATAATTTACCTCATTGTGGCTAAGTAAGCTCACCAGACAACAATTTGTCACCTGTGACTGAAACCTATACAGTGGAACTTCAGTTATTGTTGCCCTAGTTATCGTACATTTCAGTTATTTCAACTTTTTTGGGGGGAAATGTCCCAGTTATTGTTCATCCGCCTGGTTTTCATCATTGTGCCCCCGTGATTCGCCGCTAATTTCTCAAAAACAAAGCGTCCACCCATGCATTCATCATTCACCCACACGTTTAGTGTGGCCGAAAACCTAGAAAACAAAACAAAGGCTGCGACTGGATGACACCATCACTCTCTAAAACAGAGTGTAAACCTGTAAGAGTGATGTTAAATGTTCATTTATCCATTTCATTAGTTGTTTGTATTTATTTCTTATTGTGTTCTGTATGTAAAACTATAGTTAATATTAATAAAATGTATTTTGTTAATATTTTGGAGTGTCTGGAATGGATTAATTGGATTTACATTATGTCTTATGGGAAATGTTGCTACAGTTATCATTCATTTTGGTTATTATCAGGCACTTTAGAACACATTAATGAAGAAAACCGAGGTTCCACTGTAAAACAGTGTGTAGAACAGGAATAACAGCTGCAATTTGATTTGGCATGGACCAGACACGTTTCTGGATGTAGCCCACATCAATGTTCACCCACTCAAAGAATTGCAGAGATTGGCCAGATTTTGTGGATGCTTTCCCTGATATTTTATTAAATGTACCAGGTAGTACGAAACATTTTCAAGTGGACTAAAATCTGGGTATTTTGCCGAACAGTCCAGATGTGTGAATGCTCCTGAATGTTTATCATGCCAATTAGTCCCATCTGCAGCCCTGTTAATGCAAGAATATTCATCTTAGAACACAGGAATGTTATGTTCCTCAGTAAGATGATGAGCAAAAGTATAATGTACTTTTTATAATGGTTTAAAGTTACTGTCACCTCAACCAAAAAAAAACAACTGTGCATAATTGGACCTCTCCTTGCATGAAGTCCTCATTGAAGACTTCCTGAGGTCTACTCTGAACATGACGCCTAGCATCATTCATGTACTGGCAGAAATGAAATTCATCTGACCAGATAACTGGTTTCCATTCATAAACAGTCCAATTTCTGTCTCTTTGTGTACTGTAACAAGCCAACTTAGTGAGCAGATATGAGCAAAGGCCTCCTGCTTGCCACTCTACTCCATATGTTCATAGTATGCAGTTTCCTGAGAGTGTTCTTTCAGAAAAATTGGTTGTGAAGGCCCTGTGCTGACTTCTAGAAGCAATTATTGCCTGAAAGTGAAGCAATTTCCATTCACAAGCAGTGAAACCTACCAGTGCTCACTTTTTGTCTGGAGAGCTTATGACAGTATGTTTAATAAGTAACAAACAGTTTTAATATCTGCAGCATAAAGTTATTTTAAACTGGAAATTCAAAACAGCCCCACAGCTACATGCAAGGCCTGCAATGCTAATGCAGTTAAGCTAGCACTTAAAACATGTCGGTTCAGAGTAGGGTTGCCACCCGTCCTGTAAAATACGGAATCGTTTTGTATTTGTTAATTAAAAGTCGCACTTTCAAGGGGGTGAAAAAGGTTGAACTTAGACAGAACGATATGTGTGAATAAAGAGAAAGCTCTGCTGCTTTCTCTCTGTCATGTTTCAGTAGTGTGTGTGTGTGTGTGTGTGTGTGTGTGCGTGTGTAGGTGTGTGTGTGTGTGTGTTTATTTGTATTATGGGTCGTTGGCGAACAAAACAGTTCTTAGAGTCGACTCTTTGAAGTGAACGATCAGAGCCGACTCGTGTCTTGGAGCCAGGTTCCCCCCTTTTTTCTGTTGAAGTCGCATCGGATTGGTCAGTCACACCATGTGAGGTGGGGGGGGGGTCCGCTATATTAGTATTAACTATAATTGTTGCACGCACACACACACACACACACACAGAAAAGACTCTCCCTGCATATGACAAATAATGACATAAGCTTAAATAAATAAATGCACATATAAAAAACATAAAATGACAAAAAATAAATTAATAAATATATTTTGTTATGAAAAAGGACATATGTAAATTTATAAGAGAAATCTATGTCTACACTTCCATGCATAAAAAATTATTTGGTTCAATTTTGATATCCAAAATTCACATCAGTATGGAAAGTGTTGGAGGATATGTTATGTTTGTACTACTGCCTGTATTATAAACATAATTTACTTATTTATGCCATATTCCTTTATTAATTAATGATCATTTTGGGATATTGTGAAATATGTGATCATCGGGGGCAAATGTGAATACTGTTATAAAACTCATATTTTATAGTCATTAGACATATTTCAAGCCTTTTTCTGTCTGTTTTACTGTTCATCAGTTTGGCTTATAGCTCATAAAAATCTTTGTGTTTGACTAAATTAAAAGAATATCAACATTAAAACAATAAAAAAATCTTTGAATTTTGTCATATTACATATAATGAATATAAAATATGACAGTTTTAAATTAAGATATGAACACCAAAATATTCACATTTTTGGAGATGTCCTAGTACATCATCAGAACTTCTCAAACCTGTTCAAACTGCATCTGGATCTTAATTAAAGTCTGAAACACTAGTTAATGTGTTTTTAAGTCTTTGAGACTTTCACTTATATCTGGATGTAGCTTGAAATATGTAGGTTTACATGTATTGAATCTAAATTATTTGACTGTTTACATTTGAACACAAACTTTTTCACAGCATATTAATTTTTGGAGATGCACTAGTACTGTAGCAATTTACCTGTTTATCATATTATATAAGTAAATTCTATCTTATTTTTAAAAAACCTGGTTTTATTAACTTTCATGGACTAGAACATTCACTATGCAGGTACAAATGTGTTGATTTTGTATTGATGAACATTTAATTTAATATTGCAGTTCTCAGATTGGCTTTTGGGATAGAAAAAAAAGATACCACTTCTTCCAGATATCTTTGGTTGTATGTGTTTTGCTGCACATTTGTGTGGATGAATGTGACATGCCTGTGGTGAAGGAGGTGGAGACGATAGCGCTGGTCTCAAGGCCTCTGGCAGCCTGGAGTCGTACTGTGTACTCAGTAGTCTCAGCCAGTCCCTCCAGCCGGATCCATGTGTCCTCAGCATCCAGGATCAGCTCCTATAAACACCACACGTCATGTAAAATATCTTAAAGTAATAGTTATTCAGATATCAAATTTACCAAATTTTGTTAAACTGTGTTTAGAATTGGAGCTGCTGGGCTAACATTGCTAGCAAACACTAGAACACAATGGTCACTGAAATAGCCCAGTTGTTTCTGTCAAAATACATCACCAAAAATTCTCCCAACCTGCTCAAACCACATTGATATATTAGGTTTCAAATACTGTCAGAGTCTTTCAGAATACAGTAAGGCTTACTGTATGACCCCTACAGACTATTTCAGACAGCTCCTAAAACTGTCATCAAACTGGTTAACTGAGACATTAAGATCTGGATGTGGTTTGAAGAGGAATTTTGGTGATTTATTCTGATGGAGGCAACTCAAAGTCATCCATGACATTCTTATATTTTGTTCCACTTAAACACCCACATGTACAGTGGCATGCAAAGGTTTGGGCATCTCTGGACAAAATATGTTACTGTAAACAGTTCAGTCAGTGGAAGATGAAATGATCTTCAAAAGGTGAAAAGTTAAAGATGACACATTCGCTTTGTATTTGAATCAAAAGCATTTTTCTTATTTCCAGCTTTTATGTTTTTAAAATAAAAACAAGGAAAAGGGCCCACAGCAGCCCCTTGGCAAGTATCACAGCTTGTAAACACTTTTTGTAGCCAGCCAAGAGACTTTCAGTTATTGTTTGCAAGATTTTCATCCATTCTTTGCAAAAGTCTTCCAATTCTCTGAGATTTCTGGGCCGTCTTGCATGCACTGCTCTTTTGAGGTCTATCCACAGGTTTTCAATGATGTTCAGATCAGGGGACTGTGAGGGTCATGGTAAAACCTTCAGCTTGTGTCTTTTGATGTTGTCTATTGTGGATTTTAAGGTGTGTTTAGGATCATTATCCATTTGTAGAAGCCATCCATTTTTCTTCCCTCTACCCATGAAATGTTCATCGTGCCATTGGTTGCAACACAACCCCAAAGCATGATTGATTCACCCCCATGCTTAATGGTTGTAGAGGTGTTCTTTTTTTAAATTCTGTGTCCTTTTTTCTCCAAACATACCAGTGCTCATTGAGGTCAAATGGTTCTATTTTAACCTCATCGATGCAAAGAACTTGTTTCCAAAATGCATCAGGCTTTAGATGTTCTTTGCAAACTTCAGAAGCTGAATTTTGTGGTGAGGATGCAGGAGAGGTTTTCTACTGATGACTGTTTCATGATGAACAATGTACACAACTCCAGAGTCTGATAAGTCATCCGGAAGGTCTTTTGCAGTCAAGCGGAGGTTCTGATTTGCCTTTCTAGCGATCCTACAAGCAGCTGTCTTTGAATTATTTCTTGGTCTTCCAGACCTTATCTTGACCTCATCTGTTCCTGTTAACTGACATTTTTAATTACATTTTGAACTGAGAAAATGGCAACTTGGAAATGCTTTGCTGTCTTCTCCTGCATTGTGGGCCTCAACCATTTCTTTTTCAGAGTGCTAGGCAGCTGTGTAGCAGAACCAGTGGCTGATGTTTGTTGGGATAAATTTAGAGGAGTCTGGGAATACATAAAGCTTTGAAATTTGCATCACCTGGCCTTTCCTAACAGTGACTGTTAACTAGCCATAGCCCTAACAGGCTAATTAAGGTCTGAGACCTTTTATCACTCTAAAATTGTACAAAATAATAGACTGATATTGATTAAAATGTGTGTTTCATCTCTGACTTTATAACTTTTGGAGATCATTTCATCTTCGACTTGTTGTTCACAGTAACAGTACTTTTGACCAGGGTGCCCAAACCTTTGCATGGCACTGTATGTTTGCAAGATTGTAAATATAATAATGTAATAATAATGTAAAGATATGTAAATAAATAATGTAAAGATAATATGTATATTATTACATTTTATAGATTATTAAACACTGCATTTACTTTAGAATTCAGTCAAAAAGAAGTATGAACTCATTTTCATTATTGTGTACAAAATAATATGAGTAACTAAGATGCTGCTTATATCCCTCAAGTGTTCAGACACAGTGCTGACTACGCCGTGCGCCCACACACCCTGCAGGTAAGCTCACAAGCACTAAAACTAAGACCTGCATTCAGTTCAGGACCCTGAGTCCCTAAAGCTCTGCAGAGAAAAGCTCAGCTTAACTGCACAGAGCTCTCAGAGGACTCTTTCTGCCTCACTGCAGAACGGCAGACCCAACAGAGCTCAATACACGTCACTAGACATTCAAAACTCAACACCAGCTTTAACTAAGCATTGTATGTTTGTATGATTCATTGGACATTCATTGGACATTTTCGAGACAGCCTGGCTTCCTTTAAAATCTATAATTTCTCACAATATAACAGTCTTTTACACACACATTAAATCCTGCCATTTCCAACATACTCTTAAAAGCACAATGTTAGTATAAGGTGTAAAATGTAGAGTTTGGCACTACTCCTCTAATGAAACCTCCTTACTCTTTGTTAATTTACTGCAAACCTGCAGGGCTTTTGTGCCACTAAACTTTTGACAGTCAGTGTAGCTTGAAAAAGCCAATCTGCAGAAGGCCAGTGTGGCTACATATTTTCATTTTAAGTGAGTACAAATGATTGTACATGTTTTATAAATTGGTCTTATTCTTCAAACAGCTGAACAGGTGCTCCTTCTTAACTGGAATGATAACCTACAGCCATGCTGGCCCTTTACTGATAAGACTGGACACCCCCCTCTCCACACACAAAGCCACTGGTATCAGATTTTCAGGCAACCACCAAACATTTTGACCCAAAAAGTCTTCATGTTTTATGAAACTGCCATAGACAACCAGAACACACACTAACATACCACCACCACATCAGTGTCACTATAGGGTTGAGAATGATCCACAACCCAAATAATACCTGTCCTGTGTGGGTCCTGATCACAGAAGAACAAATGAAAGAAGACTAACAAAGTTTACAGAGAAACAGACGGACTACAGTCTGTAATTGTAGAACTACAAAGTGCACCTTCATTGTACATAAAAATGATTACATGGACAAAGAGTGTAGATACAAGGAGGAGGGTGGTTGGCATGTGACAGAAGACTGAAAAATTTGTGGAGTTATGTGGTTCATCGCATATTTTCTTTGATTTATTGTTCCAGTATTGTTTTATTATCTTAAAACCAGGAGGCAGACATGCCCTAAAGTTTAGAGAAGCAGGGTTGTGACTGAAAGGGTGCCAGTTTGAACTCTGGAGCCAGCAGGAGTGGCTGAAGTGCCCTTGAGCAAGGCACCTAACCCCCAACTGCTTCCAGTCCTGGATGCTGTACCAGGTGGCTGCCCACTTCTCTGGGTATATGTGTGCTAACTTCCCACTAGTGGGTGTGTTGTGCTCACAAGTGTGTGTGTATTCACTGCATGGGTGGGAAAAATAAAAGTTTCAATAAAATGTGCTTCTTCTTCTTCAAATTAGTGGTATTACAGGACTTGCCTGCAACAATGGCAGTAAATATAGTCACCAGATGAACCTTGAAAATGTGCTGTAAGAATATTTAACAGTATGGCACCAATTCTCAGAAGTTTACAAACTCCTCCAGAGTGTGTACAGTGATCCGTAAGGCAATGACTTCCTGTATTATTTATCAAATATCAAATTATGTACTGCCGCTCTGCAGAACGTTTTGGTGGAGAAGAACTTCATACATTAACAGCGCTATCTGACTGAAATCGCAAATTAAACTTGAATTTGCGAATGAAATGTTTTGCATATTGCAGCTGCATCATATTTCTCACATGTACATTGTGCATATAAACATCTTTGAGGAATATTCCCCTCAAAGGATCATAAACAGGGTGGCTCAGCTTGACAAATCATCATGTTTTCTTGTTGAGTGCTGTGCTGTGCATTTTATGCAATGATGCCCTTCCATGCAGCTTGTATTTTGGTTGTTTTTTTTTTGTTTTCTCGTGCATGAGTGGCAGCTCTGAAGACTCTATAGGGGAGGAAAGGGCTTATCGGGCTGCCAGGAAGAGAAGGCTTTTCTATTTTAGTCTCAAACTCATGACAGCTTCTCTCCCCTCTTTTGTTTTTGAAAAATCCACTTTTATCAGGCCGATCTGCTACAGAGGCGGTCTCCACTTTCCTCCATCACCCTCTATCATTTTTTATTTTTGTTTAGCCTTTTTTAGCAGCAGGAGTGAAAAAACATAAATATATATGATAAAAGAGAGAAATGTGTCAGGTTCTCAGAGAACTGGCAGTGATAGTACCGTATGTGACCTGACCTTGAAAAAGAAGTGAATAAAAACTCGAAGGTTGTATGATTTTATTAATAAGCTAGCATTATGCTGGGAAAATGCAAAGTGTAAAGCAATGATGAAGTTGGAGAAATAATATTATTCCAAACAGTGGGGTATCAGCACATTGTGTATGGCCTACATAGCCATGAAAAATGGTTGATACAGTGTAGTGCAGCGATTCTCAACTGGTGGGTTCTGGGTGGGTCGCGGACAGTTTGTAATAAATAAATGTTAAAAAAATTTGAAAATTAAAAATAGTTAAAGCTTATCTGATGATGTACTCATCGGTTATCTTGAACAAAAAGATACAGAGAGGCAGGCATCAGATGTGCACAGCATACTCATTGTCATGGTAACCACCATTTGTTTGCCCGTTACCCTTCTCTATAAATTTGTGATGTTCAGAGGCAAGATGGCAAAACGCAAATATAACTCAGAGCATTTGAAATGTGGATTTATGTTCATTGAGGACAAACATGGACAGAAACCTCAGTGTGTTATTTGTAATGAAGTGCTGGGCATGAAAACATCCAAAGTAATGTGGCATTTACAAACAAAACGTATGTAAAGCCAAGCCAGTAGAGCTTTTTAAAAGAAGACTTCAAGAAGGCACGGACATAATTTAGGGGTGCAACGGACATGTCACTTTCACTTTTTAAAAAGGCAGTTTTGGTTCCCTGTTTACCTTCCAAAAACAATGTTACTTTGTATCAAAAGGAGACGAGTCGAGAATTAGAAATCAGCAGAAATCCAAGCCACTCAATATGAAGCCTGTTTATCTTTAGACCGCGCACAAGCTCATTGATTGGCTCTGCCATTTCTTGCTAACATGTGATTGGCTGTCCCCGCTGTCACTCCATCAAACAGTGTGCAGCTACCTGTCTGTGATAAGCCGTCCATTCACATGCCTCTAAGTTGAACTATTGTCAAAATAATTAAGAATTTCTGCTTGTTTTTACTCAGAAATGAGGTATAATTTATGTAAATGAGGTCTGTTGACCATACAGTCCAAACATAAGTGTAAAATTGGGGGTAATGCGTTGGAGTGAAGATGACTGAAAAGGATTGAGTGATAATTTTATGCTACATGCTTTTAACATTTATATTATATTTAAATAAATACAAGTTATATTATTATTAAATAAATATTTAATATTAACATGTAATAATGTATTAATATACCTTTAATGATTATATATATATATATATATTATAATTGTATTATTAATAACACTTAATAGTTATTATTAGTATATTATTAATAGTAACAAGTAAAATATAAATCATAATTTGTAAGTAATGTATTGTAATAATAATAATAATAATAATAATAATAATAATAATAATAATAATAATAGTTATTAGTTAGTTTAATAATAGTAATCTAATTCATAAAATTAATTTATGTTCCAGCACCCCGCCCTGCCGGTCGTGTCCTCCCAAAATCTCAAGGCTATTTTTCAAAAATAAATTTGTTTGGGTTGTATTTGGGTTGTGACTTAATGACCATGAGGAAATGTGGGTCCCTGGCTAAGACCAGTTGAGAACCCCTGGTGTAGTGGATAACAACATTGCCTCCGATGTAGCAGACTGGGGTTCAATCCCCAGCCTGGGTAATCACACCACACTGTACCCATGAGTCCTTGGGCTAGACTCTACATTCACTTACAAATATGACTGAAATTGATCTGTATAAGAACCTCTGCTAAATGCCATAAACATACTGAGCCCATTATCTGCAATAAAGACCTTATGAACAGGTCTGTCCATTCAAAGGTAATCATTTGCAACAACCCTTAGTGGTCATCCCAGCTGTTCAAGATCAGGTGCCTATAATTTTCAACGTGGAAAGACGTGTACGTTCAAAACTAAAAACCAGAGAAATGTTTTGGTTAAATTTCTCAAGAATGGTAGGAATAGTGTGCCATGTTTGGCTCTTCAGGCTGCTCTGCCTACTTCTCCACAACAAGAGTGACAAGAGGGGGAAGTTTCCCATAAACGTCTTTAACAGCAAGACAACTGGCTCAATGTCAGTGTCACAGCTATGCTGAGAAGAGTTCACCACCATAAGAACACCAACAGTGATTGTTTGGTCCAACTAATGATGAAGAAGGTAGAGAATGGAGAACAAATTTATGTGCTACACCTGATCAGCTATAACAGTAAAAACTATCTGCAGGTTAGCATTGCAAGCTGTGGCTTGGTGGTTAGCACGTTCGCCTCTCAGCACTGATGTCTTGGGTTCAAGTCCCCTTCTGGGTTTCCTCCCACAATCCAAAATCATGGTGGTCAAGTGAATTGGTTGAAAATTGTCCTGGTATGAGTCTGTGTGTGCCCAGCAATGGATTGGCACCCTGTCTTGGGTTTAGCTAAGTGTAATGCCCTGCCCTGTGCCTGGTGAAGGCAAGAGTGACTCACTGCGACCCTGATCAAGATTAAGCAGAAGATAATGGGTGTATGGATGAAGGGGATAGAGTTGCTGTTTGGAAGCACCTCACATGCCTTGGGGCTTCAGAGATACTCTGGCACAGTTGTCTGACCATAAATATTTGACCCAGGTCTACATGCTTTCATATCTTTGTCCAGCATCCAACATGTGGTGTATGTGAATCAAGTGTTCAGTCACTATCATCTGTGAGTGGTAATAATGTTTTGGCTAAACGGTGTATATAGTGTATATAGTGGACCAATGAATGGATGTACAAGGTATTCCTATGGTGACCCCTTAACACTGCTAGATGGGAAGGGGGTGACAGTCAGTAATTGTAAACCTACTAAGTGTGCCTATTTGATAGGTCTTCCTGATATAATAAATGTAGTTATAAGGTCTACCTGGTAACTGAATGGTGAAAGAATTTGGACCAAACATGTACAAGTGTGACTTTTCAGTTACAGTGCTGCAGACAGAGAAAGGATTGGAATCAGCGCAGTGTTTACTTCTGTAAAGTAAAACACATTAGCAGAGTTTGTCCTAAGACAACTTTGCTAGGTGGGCTTTAAAGGCCAAGATCATTCACTGTGCATCACTGACACCCTCTGGACAATCAGCAGCACTGGCAACAGTACAGGTCAATTAGGATTCTGCTGAAAAAACAAGCACTTCTATGATGGAGGGGTGGGGGAACTGAGGCATAGAATGTGTGATACAAACGTGGACATGATTTCAACTTCAATAAGATACACAGCTTGATTTGAGAGGTTTGAGTGACAAAATTATGGTGATACTCAGTTTTATGCAAATGTGCAAATCTCTGTGCAAATTGACTTTCTAATTGAGAATACATTAACATTCTCTATAAAGAACAAACTTAAATATGTTTATTTTTTTTTTATATATATATTTAATTAATTTAACACATTAAAACTATAAAATATTTAAGTATCGTTACGTTTGCTTAACTAATTTTGTGCCTGGTGGTTAGGGATCTGCTCTCGTGACCAGGTTGCTGGTTCGATCCCAGGTTCAAGTTATGACTGAAGTGCCATTGAGCAAGGCACCTAACCCAGGCACTGTGGCACCGCTTCGGGCACATGTTCACAGCCTAGTGTGTTCACTAGTGTGTGTGTGTTTCACTGCACAGATGGGTCAAAATATGTTGTGTGCAATCAATGATCTAATCGAATCTAATCTAATCATGAAAATCAGAAATCCTGAATCTAAAATTCTTAGAAAATATTATTTCCAGATTAAGTAAATTACTATTCAAACAACATCAACTTTAAAACAAACAAAAAAAGAGATTTGAAATATGTCAATTTACATGTAATGAATACAAAATATGACAATTTGTGTTTTTGAATTCAGTTATGAACACAAATGAACTTTTTCATGATATTAAAACATGTAGATATACACACACAATCTAACTAAATTAATAACGCAATTTGTCTAAATGTGGATTGAGGCCTTTATCAATGCTTTTGTAGCCTATTCCAGCTCCACGGGTCTTTGTAACATCCCAGCTAACAGAACATTATAACAACATTCAGCAACATTTTGAAAAGGTTCCAGGATAGTTTGTTTTGTAACTTTATGAAAATAATGTCCCCAGAACGTTCTGAAAACGTGTGATGTCATAATGCTTTGCATTACAACATTTTTGGAATGTTTTTTCCACAGAAAGTTCCCAGTTAGACAAACACTATCATTATGACAATGTCTGAAGTAACATCAGTGAGTGTTTTTTATTGGTCTTGAATATCATGACATCAGCTAGTTTCAGCGGGAGAGTGGGAGGAGAATTATTGATTCTTTTTCTATGTGTGTGGTCAATATTTTAATGTACTGTAGGTGAGGTCTTCCTAATGTAGCAGCAGCATTACTGGAATGTTAAAATATGTTAAATAAAAATGTTCTAGAAACGTCTAGAAAACTGGACAGATTGAACGTTCAATTTGTAACATTTGTTCTATGTTCTACTAACCAAACAGTGTTAACTGGGATGTCTTCTGAGCTCTTCTTAAAGATGTTTGGATCTTTTTTTTTTTATTAGAGCAAATGTGTCCGTAATCAATCTTTGTGTGCACCTGTGAAGCCCAAACTTCTCCTCTCCTTAATTTTGCCAATTAGCTCTTACAAAACTCATTAAAACATGGATTAACTTACTTGTTCTAGTCTGTGATGATGATTATTCAATGTGCTAAACAAAAGACATGAACAGTACAACTGTTTTTTGTGTTATTAGTTTAGTTAGATAAACTAGAAAAAGATCATGTTATTAGAAGTCAGTGCAAAAATCTAATTCTAAATGCTTCATTTAGTTTTTGTTACATCTGTAAATTATATATATATATATATATATATATATATATATATATATATATATATATGAAATTTTTCAGTAGAGAACAGTGAAGAAAAAAAAAAAAAAACAGCCAGAGTGTCATAGATAGGGAAGTAACAAAACTACAGTGGGATTAGGATTAGGATTACTATTAGGATTAGGAAAGACACTTCTAATCTTTTTATGATCACTTTCTAAAACCTTCAGAGTTACATCATATGAAAGACAACCCACTAGGATTACTGAATACCAACCATCAGGCACAGTGGGTATGACATAATTGCTGAAACTGGCATGTGCCAAAGAAAAGGAAGGAAAATTGTT
>BRDA01002399.1:54786-108304 GCA_036984385.1 Crenuchus spilurus
CCCACTAGGATTACTGAATACCAACCATCAGGCACAGTGGGTATGACATAATTGCTGAAACTGGCATGTGCCAAAGAAAAGGAAGGAAAATTGTTTCTGGATAGTCATTAATAGGCATATTGCGTCTAGAATAGCCTTGTTAATTTACTTTATTAATATTACCAAGCAACATCAAAGAATTTAATTAAAGCAAAAAAAAAACTTTCCTATAGGCAAATTAAAAAGATCTAAACGGCTCCCTCACTTGGGCAGTCACCGTAGTATTGGGAAGAAGCATATAAGGAGAGTCTTGGATGAAGTGTGAACTGTGTTTGTTTACACACACACAAACACACACAAAATACACATAACGTAAACAGAGGATGAGTGAGATGCACATACTGAACAAACGAAAATCATATTACAGATTTTTATACCAAAGAAAGAATGATCCTGTGGTAAGTAAGGGACTATTTAAACTCCAGTATACTTTGATAAACAGTGGGGCTTAAAAGTTTGTGAACCATTTAGAATTTTCTATATTTCTGCATAAATATGTTCTATGTTCACACAAGCACTAAAAGCAGATAAAGAGAACCCAGTTAAACAAATGAGACAAAAATATTATACTTGCTCATTTATTTATGGAGGAAAATGATCCAATATGACATTTTTGTGAGAGACAAAAGTATGTGAACCTCTAGGATTAGCAGTTAGTTTTATTTAAAGAACAGAGATCTATTAAAGTCTGCACTTCACAACACATGTTTGTGGAAGTGTATCATGGCATGAACAAAGTAGATTTCTGAGTAGCTCAGAAAAAGAGATGTTGACGCTCATCAGTCGGGAAAAAGTTACAAAGCCATCTCTAAAGAGTTTGGACTCCACCAATCCACAGTCAGACAGATTGTGTACAAATGGGGGAAAATTCAAGACCATTATTACCTCCCCAGGAGTGGTCGACCAACAAATATCACTCCAAGAGTAAGACGTATAATAGTCAGTGAGGTCACAAAGGACTCCAGGGTAACTTCTAACCAACTGAAGGCCTCTCTCACATTGGCTAATGTTAATGTTCATGAGTCCACCATCAGGAGAACACTGAACAACAATGGTGTGCATGGCAGGGCTGTAAGGAGAAAGTCACTGCTCTCCAAAAAGAACATTGCTGCTCATCTGCAGTTTGCTAAAGATCACGTGGACAAGCCAGAAGACTATTAGAAGGATGTTTTGTGGACAAATGAGACCAAAATAAAACTTTCTGGTGTAAATGAAGATCATTATGTTTGGAGAAAGGAAAACACTGCATTCCAGCATAAGAACCTTATCTCATCTGTGAAACATGGTGGTGGTAGTATCAGGTTTAGGCCTGTTTTGCTGCATCTGGGTCAGGACAGCTTGTCATCACTGATGTAACAATGAATTGTGAATTATATCAGAGAAAACTAAAGAAAATGTCAGGACATCTGTCCATGAACTGAATCTCAAGAGAAGGTGGGTCACACAGCAAGATGACCCTAAACACACAAGTTGTTCTACCAAAGAATGTTTAAAGAACAGTTACCAGAAACATTTAGTTACAGTTATTGCTGTAAAGGGGGGTCACAGCAGATACTGAAAGCAAAGGTTCACATAATTTTGTCACTCACAAATATGTCATATTGGATCATTTGCCTCAATAAATAAATGAGCAAGTATCATATTTTTGACTCATTGTCTCAACTTTCAAGCACCACTGTATTTACGTAATTCTTATATCTGCTTCTCTGCACACTGTGAACTAGATATTATTTTGCTGGTGCATCATTCTCAGCAGAGCAGTATTCCTGATGTGTTGGTAGTGTGTTGGTGTGTGTTGCACTGGTATGAGTGTATTAGATACAGTAGAGCAGCTAGAAATTATACACTGCTAGACTGACAACAGTCCACCAACCAAAAATATCCAGCCAACAGCTTCCTGTGACCACCAGTGAAGGACTAGCGGATGACAAACACAAACTGTCCATTAACAGATGAGCTGCTGTCTCTGACTTCTACAAGGTGGACCAATAAGGTAGGTGTGTCTAATACTGTGGACAGTGAGCTAACACAATGCTAACTCCAGCAGCTCTGCTGTGTCTGATCCACTCGTACCAGAGCACACACTACCACACCATCACCACATCAGTGTCACTACAGGGTTGAGAAGGATCCACCACACAAATAATAACTGCCCTGTGAGATTCCTGACCACTGAAGAACAGGTGAAAGGAGAAAGTACACAGAGAAACAGATGGACTACACTCTGTAACTGTAGAATTATAAAGTGCTCCTGTATGATCAGTGGAGCTGATGAAATGGACAATGAGTGTAAATACAAGGAGGTGGTTTTAATGAAGTGGCTTGATTTCTTCTTCTTTCTATATAATCAGGTGATTCGAGATGGTGGTATTGTGCTTATTCAATTCATTATTTATTTGATTATTATATATTTTGCATTTTTAGTGTACAGCCCCAGTTTTGCTGCGCTTACCTTACGGCTTCCATCGACTGATTTGTAAGTCAGCATGTAGTTGTCGATATCTGCGATGGGCGGTTGCCAGGAGATGAGGGCACTGCGGTGGTTGACCTCACTGGCTGTCAGATTCTGCGGAGCATCCATAGCTGCAGAGTAAAAGGTGAAAGATCAGGGAAAGCAAAATGGACCTTCTCTTTTTCAGCCTTGGCTTATTTAACAAGTCCTGATGATCTGATCTGATCTGCTAACCTGCCGTCTGCCTCCACAAACTGCACTACAGTTTATCTGCCTCTGTGAGTGTGTGAGTGTGTGTGTGTGTGTGTGTGTGTATACATATGTTCATTTTCATGCATTTTGGGATGCAAAATATTTACAGATGCAAAGACAAATATATTCACAATATTCACAGACAAAAGACGACTAATATGCCATCGGTCCTCTGTGTGCAACCGAAACAGCCTCGACCCATTGAGGCATGGATTTTACAAGACTTCTGAAGGTGCCCTGTGGTGTCTGACACCAAGGCACAAGGCAGAGCTACTACAAATGAGGTTTGTTGTTCCAGCTCATCCCAAAGATGATCCCAAGTGAAATCATCCTAATTTTAGCCTAAATGTCTGACATTTCTCATTTTGAGAATACTGCAAACTTATTACAAAACCATGTAACGTAAAATCGGACATATTTTACTTGTTTAAGTAACTTTTATTATTGTAGGTAAAATGATCTCACACATGTTGGCAGGCGATTTTGAGTGTTTTTTTTAGGGGAAATGTTTTAAAAAACAGAATTATCTGCCAACATTTATCATTTTACTTAATAAAGTTACTTAAAACAAGTATGAAATGTCTAGTTATATGTTCTTATAATAAGCTTAAGATGTGCTCAAAACCTTTCTCTCACACTCAACTCTATTACCATACAATACATCATTTACCATTTATTATACCCCAGATATTGACAGGTGCCATAGTTTTTTTGAATAAATTAATTAATTAAATGATTAATTACTTAATTAATTAATTAATTAATTTGTTATTATTATTTTTTAAACAATTTTACCCCTGATTTTCTCCCAATGTATTTTAGTGGCCAATTAACCCCGCCCCTTTTATCAACTCTCCCTATCATTATCACTTGCAATGTTCCTGACTTTCTTATGAGGGGGCAGATGAGCACAGGCTGAACTGCAGAACTGCTGGTGATACATCGCTGCCAGGCTGCTAGCAAACCCAGAGGAAAGCGCAGATCCCCAGTTCTGATTTATTGCCCAGGAGAGGCCCGAGTCAGTCGACGTTGTTTATAGTGCTAGGCAGAGTGCACCATCTTGGCCACCTGAAGAGAGAGCACGGCTAATTCTGCTCTGTCAAGGCTACGACTGTTGATGGCAAGCAGCATGATCAGGATTCATACTTGCAATCCTCAGATCATAGTGCCAGCGCCTTAGTCTGCTGAGCCACTCCGGGCCCCACATGTGCCACTGCTACGAGTTAACCAACATTCTTCTTGTTATCTGTGAGCAGTCTCAATCTTAAATGATTAAACTTTTCATTTGGACTGTGAATGTTATCAAGAAAGCTAAATTCAAACATTAAACCATGATAAGCTATTATCCCTACCATAAGCTGGATCCCTACCCTTCCTATTTCCGGACCAATCATAGAACTCAAACTCAAGAATTTGGCTCAGTGTTGAAGACACAATGTCAACAAAGCTGTGGTGTGAACGTCCATAGAGTACACACACTGCTGACCAATAAAACTGCAGCTACAAGACATAAAACTAATTCCAAAGACATTTGAAAGAGATATACAAGAGAAATACAAGTCAGTCAGTCTTGCAGAAGATACAACAATGTGTATCTGCTCTATCCATCATTCAGAAATCTTCTACGTGGTCTGAAATGGAAAGAAAGGTGCTTTGTATGCATGTATAAAGTATTGCATGGCACAACATGTCTAACGTTAATCTGTGGTAGCCACTGGTGTCTCTCACATGCCAGCTGATGTGTGAGCATGTCTCAGACATGCCCAATAAAAGACAACCTGACATGGTCTCACTTGTCACTTTGTGGCACCACATTTGATGTACCACTGGCTGGACCAGGAACCGTGAATGTTTATGAGGCTTAAAAACCTCAATCTGCCCTCAAACCATCATTGTTTGGTGCTGTACCAGTATGGACCTGGATGAGCCTTTAGCCTTTTAGACGCCTCCGTACAGATTCATGTGCATCGTGACCTACATACTCACACAAGTTTCAGACAAATATGACACGTTTCCCAGGGTTCAGTTTTAATGGCCAGCAGCGTTTATCATGTTCTGAAATTGCTGTTCTTCCTCTTGACAGCATGTAAATAAGGAGCTAAACCAGGTGAGTGTGTAAGTGTGTGTGTGTGTGTGTGTAAATAAGGAGCAAATCCAGGTGTGTTTGACAGATCCACTAGCAGGGAAGACAATTAGATGCTGTGTGTTCACACACACCCTCCTGTCTCTCTGTGTGAGCTTTTATCTGACAGCTTGCCACTCTGACTGTGTTACACTTACACCCCCTCTGCCCCCCCCACCACACACCTCTACACACACAGATTCTTCTTTTTCGGCTGCCCGTCACCACACACTGATACAATATTTGCATGCTGCCAAGGAGTCATCTAAAAACAAACCTGTGCTGGCAGTAGATTGGATCATTATTGTTTCCTGACAAACAGTCTGCACAGCGCTCTCTGTATAAAATAATGCTTCAATAACCTCCAGCCTTGATGAGCAGCAACTTGAATGAGAGTGTTTTTGTGTCAGGGCAGATTAGTAGGATTGTGTGGATCGATACCAGAGCATCAATATTTCCGAACCTGGGGCTGAATTAGAGAAACTGCCTATGTTAAGATCTGACCAGCGTTACACGAGATTCACAGATTTGTACAACAGCAGCGAATCTTATCTTAATTTCTTGTAGCAAGTAATCCTGATGTACAAACACAAAAATAACATATGTGTGTTAAAAAATGTAAAACAAACTGAAAGCGTGATGGAGTTTTAGTAACATCTATGAGAAAGACTCTTGTTTAACAGGGTTTCACCAACCGCCAGCTTCAGCCTCATTTCCCAAAGCCAAGTAGACTTTTCTACCTGTACACTGTGGTGTTTCTCCTAATAAACAGCAACATATTCAACTCTGACTATTATTTGGCAGCATCACTGAAGAGAGAATTAAAAAAAAAAAACATCTCAGGTGTTTTTGGAACCAAAGAACTAGAAATAAAAATCATTATGAAACTGCCGTTTGGCTGTATAAACACATATGCTGGGTAATTGCTAAAAGGATTGTTATACTTCCAGTCATTTGCCTAAAAAGATTTTAATAGTGAATGAGGGTAAAAACGGGCACTTAATGCAGCACACATTTTCAGGGTATTCAGGTCAACATTTAAGACATTTTAGGAAGCTAGCATGCTTCTGAGCTCATCTAGAGATCTAAATGAATGTCACTCTATAAGAGTTACTATCCTGAATTCAATCCTAAAAATGTTTTTCAGTAATACAGCCCCTGATGTTTTTTTTTTGAGGGTTGACCCTTATAAATGAAGCAGTAAGCCAGTGAATTATAATAGTTTTACAGCTGTTTGACTCAAAACTGAAGCATTTCATATAACATAAAAACATAGCTACAAAATGTTGTGTGATAATTTATTATGAATAAATAATAAAAATATAAAAATAAAAATCACTGCCTGGTCAAGTTTCTGGCAATGCTTATGAGGCTACAAGACCCCAAAATGACCTCAAATCATGCGGGACACCTTTTAGAAATGAAAGAATATAAATCACTGCCCATTTCCTGTGTTGAACAGTGGACTGTAGTCAAGACTGCTTTTGTCAAGTCAAAGACAAGTCCAAGACTATGACTAGTTGAGACCAAGTCAAGAATGACTCCAATGGAGAGCAACACTGAGTCAAGACCAAGTTCAAAATATCTAGTCCTCTTTGAGAACTTGCCTCAACTAATTTGTAGTTTTAGCCTTTATTTGTTTGAGCCCAAATGTATTCCTCGTCTTTTGCCTAATTTATTCAATAGTAAATTAAACTTGCATGTAATAAATTACATTTGCATTTTGTACAAAATCACAAGTCAGTGATTCTGAATTTTTCAAAAATATTTTTTTTGTCCCATAAACCACACTGGCTATATGATATAATCAAATTCAAATGTTACTAAATTGTCTTGATTATCTCAGAAATAGCCTTGTTGCTAATTTTACAGGTCCTTCTTGTACTTCCTTTTCACTGAACTAGACATCAAACTGGAAAACTTAAAATTAGTTGACATAGCTGAAGATTGTTTGGTCATCAGCCCAACGCCTTTGTAATTCAATGTCCGATGTGAATCCAACCAATGGAAGCTCTGAATAAATCAACCACTACCCATTTCCAAGGCCATCTGGCTACATCAAACACAACCAGATGTGGCATGCTTGTATGAGTCATTAGTATATACAGGTGCATCTCAGTAAATTAAAAAAGTTAATTTATTTCAGTAATTCAATTCAAAAAGTGAAACTAATATATAGATTCATTACACACAGAGTGTCTATTTCAAGTGTTTGTTTCTTTTAATGTTAATGTTTATTTCTTTTAATGTAGATTTTAATGTAATAGATTGGTTACAACCAATGAAAAACCAAAAGTCAGTGTCTCAAAAAATAGAATACTGTGAAAAAGTTCAATATTGTAGACTCATGGTGTCACACCTAATCAACACAAAACACATTTCTTAATTAAGCCTTTAAATTGTCACTCAGTCTGGTTTAGTAGGCTACACAATCATGGAAAAGACTGCTGACTTGACAGTTGTCCAGAAGGCAGTCATTGAAAACCTTCCACAAGGAGGGTAAATCACTAAAGTTTATTGCTAAAGAAGCTGGCTGTTCACAGAGTGCTGTATCCAAGCATATAAATAGAAAGTGTGGTAGAAAAAAAGGGCACAAGCAACAGGGAGAACCGCAGTCTTGATAGGATTATCAAGAAAAGGCGATTCAAGAATTTTGGGTTTGAAATTTTAAATTGATTCAGGAGTCACCACACACAGACATATCCAGAACATGGACTACAACTGTTACATTCCTTGTGTCAAGCCACTCATTACCCAGAGACAACGTCAGATGCGTCTTACCTGGGTCAAGGAGAAAAAGGACTGGACTGTAGCTTAGTGGTCCAAAATCCTGTTGTCAGATGAAAATAAATTTTGCATTTCATTTGGAAATCAAGTTCCCAGAATCTGGAGGAAGAGTGGAGAAGCACACAGTCCAAGTTGCCTGAGGTCTAGTGTGAAGTTTCCACAGTCAGTGATGGCTTGGGGAGCCATGTGATCTGCTGGTGTTGGTAAACTGTGTTTTAGTCCAAAGTCAGTGCAGTCGTCTACCAGGACATTTTAGAGCACTTCATGCTTCCCTCTGCTGACAAGCTTTATGGAGAAGCAGATCTCATTTATCTAGCAGGACTTGGCACCTGCACACACTGCCAAAAGTACCACAGTACTAACCACAGTATCATTTAATAACCACAGTATCACTGTGCTTGATTGTCCAGCACACTTACCTGACCTTTACATCACAGAGAATCTATGAGCTATTGTCAAGAGGAAGATGAGGGACACCAGACCCAACAATGCAGACGAGCTGAAAATGCTATCAAATCAACCTGGGCTTCTATAACACCTCAACAGTGCCACAGCCAGATCACCTCCATGCCACAGTGCAATGATGCAATATTTCATGCAAAAAGAGCTCAGACTCTAGTATTGAGTGCATATACTGTACATACTTTTCAGTAGAACATTTATATATATATATATATATATATATATATATATATATATATATATATATATATATATATATATATATACTATTCTAATGTTTTGGGATACTAACTTGTAAGCTATAATCAACCACATTAAAAGAAATAAATGCTCAAAATAGACACTCTGTGTGTAATGGATAAATATTAACTTTTTGAATTGAATTACTGAGATAAAAGCTTTTTGATGATATTCTAATTTATTGAGGTGCACCTGTAGGTATAAGGATGAGTAAAAATGATACACACTTTAGTTATTTCATGACTGCAGTGCATTTATTAGTTCATTTATGACTGCAGTGCAACAAAAAATGGCTGCCCCTCTTATGATTTGCATGAAAGAAGAGAAGCGTGCAGTGATTCAATGCAGATGCATTTGGACGCAAAGCAGGAAGATGTAAAAAAATATTTGTCTTTTCTGAAAAATGCAGCTCATGTTTCAGCCCCCCTATTTAAAATATAGTTGGTCTTAGTTAAGACCAGAAATAAAATTTGACAATGCCAGCTGCTGAATCCAACACATCTCAGAGTACAAATTAAAAAAGCATCTGAGACCAGACTCAAGTACTACAGCCTGAGATGCACAACAACAATAAAATTACTGGTTTACATGCTAGTATCAAGGAATACTAATGGTGGCATTACTTTGTATTGGATAGTAAAGGAAATTAGTGGAATTACCCATCCATACAGATTGTGACCAGCTTACAGTTTTACTGTAAACAGACTTACTCTACTGAAAACTTGTATGATTGATTTCCACCACAGGTGCAGGCAAAGCCACTAAATGTCTCAGCATTGATCTTAATACACTGCTGCGATGGAAAGTAAATTAATGGCACGGCCCAACAGAGTAATAATCTGGCCTTAAGGGATCGCACATGATGGCACAAGCACTACCTGAGAACATATTCATATTCACACCCGCAGCTCCATCTCCATAACTATTAAAGCAGTGCAGTAATCCACAGGCTGAAGACAGACAGAGCTCTCCTCTAGAGAGAGGCAGAAAATCTGTCTTCTATTTTCATCTCAATTATCTGCTAAGCTCATAAGCTCCTCAATAAATGCCAAAATGACATATTTCTGACACCTCAACACCCCCAGAAGGAGAGTCCATATATTATTGAAGAGCCTTAGGATGTTTATTGCAGTTTTTTTCTGTCGCATTTCGGGAGATGAAGCATTGTTGCGTTTTATCAGAGCATGGCAGCATCTAAAATCCACTGTGCTATTAGAGCATAACTGTTTCCAAATTAAACCACCATCAAATCAGAAGAGGGGAAAAAAGAAAATGAAGAGAGAGAAAGCTGTCGGAAGTTGAATGAACCCAGCGAACCCCTGTCAGGCAATTCCACGTGAAGATTCAGTCGGCGCCTGGGTGGCGGAGCCGATGGCCTGTGACATTTTTATGCCCAAATTAATTTTCTCTAAACAATGCCACCTAATGAAGGCTTTGGGGGAGGGATGAGGGGTTGAGGACGAGTTCCAAACTTTTTACTGCCTTGTTGCAGAAAAAAGCCACTTCAAATGAAGAGAGACAGTGATTCTGTCGTCTAGGCATGAAAAAATGCACCAAGGCATTAGTCTGAAACGGCCTTTCAACTGTATACATTTTGGAATTCTAGAATGGACTGAGAATTAATAGTGCAAAAATGTATATAATAAAAAAGTTCACTTGTGCTCATAATACAGTATATATATATATATATATATATAAAATATTAATTACACCAAAATATCATAAAGGTGTCAGAGACTAGACATAAACCATAACCATAAAACACATTAACTAGCCTCTCAGACTTTAATTAAGACCCAGATGCAAGAAAAGACAAGTTTTGTTGATGTTCTGATGCATCTCCAAAATGCGGATATTGTGGTGTTCAGAATTTAATTCCATACATCATATTTTATATTCTAATACATGTATATTTTATATTCATTATTGATAGAATTATATATTTCAGAAGTAATTTACTCAAACTTTTAATATTAATACTAATACTTATTCTAATCACTAGATATTGTGGATTTCTGATTTTCATGAGCTCTTAGCCATACTGATCAAAAAAGGCTTAAAATATCATTTTAGTTTAATGAATATAAAATATAACAATTTACCTTTTTGAATTAATTTATGAAAACAAATAGACTTATTCAAGATATTCCATTTTTGAGACTATTAAAATTACTTATTATCACATTGCTGGCCAAAATAAAATTCTGAAAATCCCCAAAAATTGGTGTGTTTCCTATATTACACTGTGTATACAGATTTGGTGATTTTTAAACATTTTCTCTGAATCTTACTAGAATAGCTGAATTAATAAATTTATACTGTTCTTAAATGAAAACACATTTTCAGATGTCAGGAGTATTCAGTAATAAAAGTGCATTACAGACAAAGTAGAACATGCCTGTTCAAATTCATCCAGGCTTCATTCCTAAGTGTGTTCACCTCTTGGTATTTCATGCTTTAGAAAATGATGAGCAGAAGTGGAATATCTGTATCAGAGTGCAGGATGTCTGGACTCACAAATCAGAACTAATAAAATTCACTTCTGCTTGCAGACATAAGTTACTGCACCATGGAATTAGCTGACGAAATCCGGAAACACTAACTGCAAGCTACCTTTACAGTGAAGAGTGAGGAGGAGAAGCAGGAGAAACATCTGGATGAACAGGTAGAGAAGGAGTGGGAGAAGAAGATGAACAGGTGCAGGTGAAGGATGAGCTGGAGAAGTAACTGGATGTAGGAGGAAGAGCAGGAGAAGAAGATAAGCAGGAGGAGGTGGAGGAGAAGCAAAGGACTGAACATTTGGAAATGAAGGAGCAAAAGGATGAGAGATTGAGGTGTAGCAGAAAAATCAACAGGTTGAGCAGAAGGAGAAGGAAAAGAAAAAAGATGAGCATTAGGATGTAGAAAGGGAACAAAAAGATGAGGAGGAGCAGGAGAACAAGGAGAAGAAGAAGTAGGAAAAAATGAAGGAGAAGCAAACAAATGAATAGGTGGAGGTAAAGAAGGAGAACCAGCTGGGTCAGCAGTTGGAGAAGGTGTAGAAGGAGGAGCAGGAAGATGTAGAGGAGAAGCAAAGGAATGAGCATTTGAATGTGTAGAAAGGATGTGCAGATGGAGGTGCAGGAGGAGATGAGCCCGCAGGAAAACATAAGCAGTGAAAAAGGAGAAGAAAACAAATGAACAGGTAGAGGTACACAGTAAATCTGCCAGTGTTAAATCAACACTATTAGAGTTAAATTAACACTGAGAGTGTTACATTTTGACACCCTCAGTGTTAATTTAACTCTAATAGTATTGATTTAACACGGGCAGATTTACTATGTAGAGGAGGAGAAAAAGCATGAGCAGGTGGCAGAGGAACAATAGGATAAGCAGGTGGAGGAGGAGCAACAAAAGGAACAAAATGAGTAAAAGGAGGAGTTCTGTACATGGCAGTATTCTAGTCCACCCCTACATACACAGTAAATCTACCAGTGTTAAATCAACACTATTAGAGTTAAATTAACACTGAGGGTGTCAAAATGTAACACTCTCAGTGTTAATTTAACTCTAATAGTGTTGATTTAACACTGGCATATTTACTGTGTATGCTTTCTCCTTGGCAATCAGAAAGATTTGAACCTATCATTATCAATATGAAAGAACCTGCAGCTGATCCAAAATGCAGCTGCTTGTCTGGTCTTCAAGTTCTCTCACATCACAATGGCTTCCTGTAGCTGCTTCCATCAGATTCAAAACCCTGATGCTTGCCTACAAAGCAAGCAATGGACCAACCCCTCCCATCATCATTCAAGATGTGAAAGACTAGCATAAAGACTCTTCTCAGTTCTAGCACTCAGGTGGTGGAACAAAGTCCCACTAACTGTTCTAACAGCAGAGTCTCTCACAGTCTTCAAACACAGACTGAAGAGCATCTCTTTGTGGAGCACTTAAGTGAGCACTAGTTTAAAACACTTATTGTTAAGCTCTTATATTGTGTATAATTGTGTATATCTTTACCTCTTTCTAGGTATGAGTGATGGTTCTGTTCTAACAGTGTCTGAACTGAAGACTAGTTTGGACTGCAACCTGTCTGTACTAGCTGAGATAATTCTCTTAATGTAAACAAAGCACTGCTGTACATCACTCTGGATAAGAGCGTCTGCTAAATGCTGTAAATGTAAATGAAACCATTCACATCCTCTGCCATTGTGTGATATTATAATACAGTTCAATACGTTTTAAATACAAATGTACAATACTGAAGAGTCACTTGTGATCTACAGATGACGAAGCCTCTTACCAGCTTTGTGAATACTGATCTAGTGTGGAATCCTTCTTTCTGTTTAATGTGAATGCACTCTGAATGCACACTACAGTACATCTGGTTGGCTTTCCTGCAGCTAATGACAAAGGCAAGTAGCTAAATTATTTAGTTCTTGCATGAAGAGTAAGGCCAAACTCTTCTCCAAAACAGACTTAGCATTAATTACAAGACTTGCTTGTTTCAGGGTTGTCAAGGATAGAGTTATTGTGGATAATGACTGCTGCATACTGTGTAATAACAATGAGTTTCTGTGTTTACTGCAGGTCACTCTGTATGAGATGAACTGGTAAAACCCCTACAGTGCAAGAACAAAATGTGCTTGGGTCTTCCACGAGCATTTCACTCTGTTAAGTTGATTGTGCTGCTCTTTATTGTGTATCTGCTGTATCTATACTTACAGTGGAATGCAAAAGTTTGGGCACCCCAGGCCAAAGTTTCTTCTACTGTGAACAACTAAAGCAACTTTAATATTTTAAGCAGTATTTTAACAAAGAATGAAAAGGGCCTGAAGCTAAAGTTTTGGCACCCTGCATGCTCAGTACATGATCTTTCCATTTCTGGTTTGGAGAATTTTTGCCCATTCCTTGTAAAAGTCTTCTAGTTCTATACAATTCTTGGATCCATCTTAAATGAAGTACTCTTCTGAGGACTATATTTTAGAAGATGTTTAGATTGGTGGACTGTGTGAATCCATGAATGAATGAATGTTACACTTATATAGCACCTTTCAAGATACCCAAGGATGCTTTACAATCAACAGACTGCATTTACACACACTCAACCACACACACTGGTGAGAAGCGGCAGCCAATCGCACACAGCATACTCTCAACCCGGAAGCGACCGTCCACCTGGAGGACTGCATCGAGCACTAGGGGGATCACCCAGGACACCCAGACAACCATATCTGGGCATACATACATACATTCATACACAGACATACATAATCATTCACACACACCAGGTTAATTTTAGAGTATCTAATTCACCTGACCTCCATGTTTTTGGACTGGCTAAACAGAGCTTCTTTAGAAGCTTTGTAAACTTTTATCCCTGATGTTTGTAGTTAAGATGCCGGAAAACTTTTTTTCTAATGACTCTTCCATGAAAGTCATATTTGTGTAGAACAGAGCACCACCACTTCTGAGTCTGTTAAATTTTCTTGAAGGTTGAGGTTATTTGAGGGTTTGATTTGCCTTTCTAGCGATCCTATGAGTAGTTCTCTCTGAAAGTTTTCTTGGTGCTGCAGACCTCAACTTGACCTCCACTGTTCCTGTTAACTGACATTCCTTACATTATGAACTGAAGAAACGAATGACTGAAAACACTTTTGTCAGGCTTTGCCATCCCTGTGACGATTTACTTCCTGGTTTCCAAATATGGTCATTCCTTCCTGTTCTCATTTCCCTCCTCATTTGTTCTGATCTAGTCACGCCCCCTGTGTTAGCATCCTCACCTGGTTTTCCTCTTGTGTCTCTTAATTATCTTGATTACATGTTCTTAAACATGATTTGATTTGATTGCCGTCTTCTTGTCCATGTTGTTCTTGTCTTATCCTGAGTTTGTTATAATATCTGAGTCTGTTTGACTTTGTTTATTTTCTTAGTCCTATGTGTTTTACCAGCATTCTCTTGTTTATTTGTTTTTCTTTATTCATAGTGTTTTATGCTATTATTAATAAACTTCAGTTCACTTCGTTTTTCTCTTTGTGTCTGCATCCGTTTGCTCAGCTCACCCCTGACAACTTTGCTATTTTCTTATAGCCTTCTCCTGCTTTGTGGGCATCAATTATTTAAAATTATATCAATTATTTCTGAGTGCTAGGCAGTTGCTTAGAGGAACATAATCATACCTGCTGATTGTTAGGACAACCTTTGAGGTGAACAAATCATGACCCTCACAATCTTATTAAGATTTGAAAACTTGGTAAAGGTCTCTGAAAATGCAAATGTCTAATTTTGCATAAAACAAATAACTAAAAACTATAATAAACTAATCTTTACAATGTTGAAAAGTCTTGTGGAGATAAGTTACTTTTCTATTTACAGGAACAGAATTTTTGACCAGGGTGCCCATCTCACTGTATACTTGCTTGTGTAACTTGAACAGTAAGAGTAGGTTAAGTGGCATGGCACTTACGGGTGGCAAAGTTGGCGATGATGGTGCCGCTGGTGAGAGGGCCCTTGGTGGCATAGAGGGCCACTGAGTAAGTAGTGCTGGGAACCAGCTGACTCAGTTGATACTCCTGCTTATTCCCTTCCACCAGAAATGTATCTGCTGTGACTGGAGGGGAGACACAGAATTAAAACAAAACCTCCAACCACTGCAACCAATGAAAGGTGAAAGACAGTGGCCTCCACTTAGACACATCCTGATAACGATCTATTAGCATTTGCTTCTCATTAGCCTGCAGCATAAACACTTGCTAAAGACTCCCTATGTCTAGTCGATTTCAGAGGAGGCATCAGTACAGGAGGTGTTTCTGACCCAGAGATTTACTCGAGTAGGCCAAACTCAAATGTCATGTGAATCACAGAAAAAGAAAAAGAAATAAATAAATGTCAGCGCTGACCTTCACAATTGTATATAATCGGTAAAATGAAGATGCAGCATTTACTGTTACTCTCCCTGACTGTAAATAAAATGATTTAATTTAATTTAATTACACGATGATGGTGCAGATCTGGTACCTGAAGCATTAAAAGCAAAAAAATAACAAACTAAATGTGACATGATGAGTGATGAGATCTCAAAGTCACTTTTGGAGACATGAAATGTGTATTGCTCTGGTATGCTGCAGGCTGAAAGATGGTTAGTCATCTCCCCCCCCCCCTCTGTCTCTCTCTTCACCTACCCTGGTTGCGTGTGAGGGTCAGTACATAGTTGTCGACGCTGGACAGTGGTGGGTTCCATCGCAGCAGTGCCCCCTGAGGTGTGACGTTCAGGGCAGTCAGCTCCATAGGCATGTCCATAGCTGCAGGAGCAAAGCAGTTTAAGAAGAAGTTACAAAGGCAAGAACACACTGAGAAGCACAATGCTGGATGACTGGCAGCAGTCCAAACTTTCTTTTGTTCTTGTACTTCTTGTACTGAGGTGGAATTTTCACAGAAGGTGTAAAAATAGCACATCTCGGCAGGTTGAAGCTAATTTGTTTTGATGATCTGCCTGGAGAAGATCACAATTTCCTTAATTAGCTGAGAACAGGGGGAAATTATACAGTCAAATGTGCATACTCTTCATTCTCAAATGCGCCTCCACACACGGCGGATAATGAGAGGTGATTTTTGCTGGAAATTTGGCTTTGCTTCCTTGTAACGGTGGACAAATGCCACTTTTTTTCAATTATTTGGCCAATTCAGCAAAATGGCCAATTGTGTAATTACAGTAAATGCAGTAAAACAAGAAAAAATATACATTAGTGTCTCTGTGTTGGTGTAAGACTGGCCAAAATAGCTTTTCATAATATACAACAAGCCGCATATTTGAGCTGATTTGAGGTTTTTCCTACATTACCAAAGAAAGATGAGACTCAATACAGAATCCTCTACATCTTCTGCTATTAATTGATAAGATATAATAAAATAAAACTTATTGTTCATTTGAACATCTCATTGGTTGAAAAATGCTTTGACTTTTCTGTAGTATTCAATAAACAATCAACTTTCATACCAGGGCCTCAGCTTAGCAAACATCTGTTGATCTGAACAGGATTTAGCTGGACTGAAGACCTGATTTTGGTCCAAAACCAGCTAAATTCTATGCTGTGCCAAGGACAGTCTCCACAAAGCCAGAAGACCAAGAAGAAGTTTTACTGTTTTGAGGATCTTCATGTCGTTTTTGAATACAAACCCAGATGCTGAACATGACAGGTTTACAACAGTTACATATTTTTTCACTCCCAAACCTTTCACTCCCATTCTGTGTTCCTCTAAAAGCGGTTGTATGTATTCGACATCAGCCCTCTGTGTACTGACAGCAAGAGTATATCTGTTCATTTGTGACTGCAGGTATCAAATACTGGATGGTGCTAGCTTACATGCTAATTATGATGGTGGTAGTTCCACGGCTAATTATATCTTTCTAATTTACAGTCTGGTCATGCTGGTTTGGTAATTACATTCTACTGCACATGTTGCTAAAGACAGAAGTGGTTTGATGTGGTTTAAATGTAATACCTTTAGGATATAAGATCAATTGACTTCATCAATAATAATAACAAGCCGACTTCTGGAGGGAAGAAGCTCCCTGACACATGTGAAGAACACAGACAATTAGTGCTGAAATGTAAAATATGTATTTCAGTCTGTTGGGATAAGCTAGTTATTACAAGCTTTTGGATGGTTGAGTCTAATAGTAGATAGTTAGCCTTACCTCAGACAGAAACAAGAAAAGCTAGTTGGACTAGCTACGTATCCAAATAGATAAGAGGCACCTAACCCCCAACTGCAAGGCACCTAACCCCCAACTGCTCCCCGACCGCCATAGATAGGGCTGCCCACCACTTTGGGCACATGTTCTCACAGCATAGTGTGTTCACTGCATGGATGGGTTATATATGAAGGTCAAATTCCAAATTCCATTCTGTACAATCACATCTGCCTTGAAGTACAAACAGATATCAAGGCTTTCATATGTTTTCAGGCTTTGCTTGGTATATTATATTTTGAAATTGACATCACGTACATTTACACATCAGGAAACATGATTCTCAGCACATATCGATGTTCATGGATCACTGCTTCTTTGGTAATTTGGATGGACCAAGTCTTTTATTCCAGTTTTTGCTGTTTTCAAAATAATCACAGCCATGTTACAGAATGCTTTGCCAGTCAGTCCCATTGAAGGGGCATGTGTCCCTATGGGAAAGTGATGTCAATGCATACCCTCAATTGTTTTCGACAAGTTTTGACCCTTGTGGGAGATGAGAGCGACACACAGAGATAATTAGAGGCAATTAAGGTGAACAAAAGTGAGGATTAAAGGGAAACAGAAAATTGAAAAATGCCAATTTGTTTACATGGGGCATTAGAGTACTCAGAGAATACATTTTGCCAATCCCTTTGATTAAAAACATATGCATTTGATCTGATAAGCAGCTCAAATAGCAGTCAACAGCAAACTGAAGATAGCTAGTCTTGGTAATGTTAATATAAAGAGTCATATAAAGAACAAGACAAGGATTATAACCAGGAATTTTATGTGGTGCAAGTGAGTAACTTGAAGTTGGCCATGACAGGTCTAGGATCAGGTCTCATACACTCTACCCAGAGCTGCATAATCCTAGATCAGTATTCTTATCATAAGATGTTTGATAACTATAGGGCATTGTTTGCACTGATGACAGTATTGCTGAGTGATTACAGTAGTTAATTATGTGGGCTTTTTTATAACACTACTACCACAATGGCAGACTCCAAAAATAATGGACATGATATTTTTTCGGACAGATTTTAGGATCTACGGACCCCTAGGCCCTTGTTACCCGCCTGGTGCCCCCTGCTAGCAGCATCAACACATTCCAAGTGCTGAAGACCTCTCTCCACTTCAAAGTTTCCTAACAAGCGAAGCACTCACAAAGGCTAAAAAGGAGCTCCACCGTTTTGCCCGACGTGGTGAGTACGTGACCGCTTTTATCCGACTCCTCTTTCCTTCACCCAGCTTTTTTTACTCTGGAACACCAGCCAGTGGTGATGACGTTCCTGTGGCCATTAGGCAGAGCCACGGTTCTTATCTACTCATCGACCCGTTAGGCACAGAGCCGAGATGAAAACGCTGCTGACTGCGGCCCTGTTTTAATGAGACCTCCACTGTTTCTGAAAGTTTTTCTCTTGGTTTAAATGAACAGTCCCTTCTTGTTTTAACCTTGTTGTGCTATTAGCTAAATTGCAGGTATCTGATGGGTTTAAACTGTTGGTCTGTTATCTCTTTTATGAGGGCAGGGATACAAACTGTTGTTGTTCAGTGACTTCAAATGAAGAGAGAGGCGAACAGCGCTCTGAGATAAAACTGTTTTCCATATTAAAATAAAGGATTAGTCTGTAAAAGGCTATTTTTATTTCTGTTCCTTTCACACATTTCCCCACCTGAGTCTGCTAATTAGCTATTTTCTTTGGTTGAAGACTTGAACTCATTATTTATTCATGCATGGTTGGAATAAACACTTGTAGATCAAGGACTTCTCACAAAGTGCGAAAAAATATCCATAATACTCCATAATCGACTGTCTAGATTTGCTTACCAGTATAATAGTTTGCATGTGTGGAAGATGAAAAGTGACACCAGCATTCTCACTTTTAAACAAATTGCCCTGGCCTTGATGCGATGGAGGGAATGGAGCAAAGTGATACGTATTCAATCAGGACGCGAGGCTTAAACCTAGACATGTTGATTTCCCCTCAGATCACAGATTTCATTAGTAAATTTCAATTTCAGGTTCTGCTGGGTGACTGGCTGGCTCCCGGAGGGCAGGGTGAAAGATGATACTCATCACAAAGCAAATGATGCGCATCACTTTCCTGCTAGGAACTATACAGCCATCCACATTCCTATGAAATTAAATGCCTGTGACAAATGGTGGGCGATCAGAGCCTATTTTTGAGAATCAAGGTGCCTAAAGTAATACAAAAACTCATGTCATCCCTTCTGTCACTGCCACTCTAAGGCTGGGCTTTATGTGAAATAACCTAAGACATACATGGGCAGTTTCTGAAAACAGATGAAGGCTTACACCTACGGTACAATGTGTCTTCTAAGGAAAGTACCCTTTGAAAGGACGACTGAAAGAAGCTCTGGGCAGATTAAGAAAAGATTATTTTGGACGACCACAGCACTGGACACTTCTGTGATTTCCCATTCCTTTATACACTGGTGTCAACTTGATAATTAGATGATGTCATGAAATACAACTTTTGGGATTTCGTACTGTTTCACACTTAACAGTAAAATAACCTTCTTAGCACCGAGTGGCTCAGCAGGCTAAGACGCTATGACCAGAGGATCGCGAGTTCGAATCCTGGTCATGCTGTTTGCCATCAATAGCCGTGGCTCAAAGAGAGCAAAAATGGGCAGTGTTATCTCAGGGCGGGTAGGTGGCGCTCTCACTCCCTATCACTCACACATTGCAATGTCCGCTGACTCAGGCATTTACTGATTGGCCCATTCAGAGCTGGGAATCCTGCGCTTTCCTCTGAGCGTTTTGGCTCCCCAGTGACGGTGTATCAGCGGTAGTTCGAAAAGAGGCAATGGCTGACATCACCCTCCTAGAGCCAGGAACATTGCAAAGTGATGGGGAGCGGCCTAATGGAGGGGATGGGCTAATTGGCTACTACTACATTGGGAAAGGGATAAAAATTGGCAAAAAATTAATAAATAAAATCATTTAATAAAATAAAATAAATAACCTTCTTGCTGCTACACTCATTGTCAGATCTTATGATGATGCACTTTGTAGTTCTACAACTACAGACTGTAGTCCATCAGTTTCTCTGTATACTTTGTTAGCCTCCTTTCACCTGTTCTACAATGATCAGAACTTCCACAGGAACATCACAGAGCACCATGTGTGAACAATCTGTACATTCCGGAAAAGGCTATCCATTTGTCCACCATCTTGTGTCCACTGATGAAGGACTAGAGCATGACCAAAACTATGCAGCAACAGATAAGCTACTGCCTCTGACTTTACATCTACAAGATAGATCTACAAAGTGTGTTTAACAGAGTACACAGTGAACAGAAATAGTGTTTAAAATCTCCAGCATACCAGTACAGCACACATTAACACACCACCACCACGTCAGTGTCACTGCAGTGCTGAGAATGATCCACCTAAATAATACCTGCACTGTGTTCCTGATCATTGTAGCACATGATGACAGGATGATAATAAAGTATACAGAAACAGATGGACTACAGTCTGTAATTGCAGAAGTACAAAGTGCACCTGTATGATCAGTGGAGCTGATGGACAATGAGTTGAGATACAAGGTGGTTTTAATAAACTGGCTCATAGAGTCTTGTCAAAAATATGAAAGAAAAAAAAATCATATTTGCATATCACAGGGGTCTTTTTTAGCTCTAGATATTTCAAAGTTGTAGAGTTTATCATTGACTAACATGTGACTGGTCATGGAGGTAGATCTCGCTCAAATTTCTTGCAAAAACACTGAAGACCTGCTCCTGACTGACAACAGTAGATTGTTAACATATGCCACTAATGACTGATCATCAATGCCTGATGTATTCAGACTTGCAACAATGAACAGACGTCCACAAAGCTTGACATGAATGCCTACCTTTGTATTTTAAACAACTACAAATGCCTGCCTCTGTAGGAACTATTACCACTGCATTGTAAAATCAATCAAAAACCACCAGATGTAACTTAGCTAGAGGCACAGTTCAATCTATATAAGCTGGATGCGGAACTTATTAGTCAGGTGAAGGCTGGTAGACCAAAAATGCTCTTATACAGTGCTGAGTTGATGTCTCCTGCTCATTTCTTTTAGACAAGGCAATGATTTACAACGGTACTGAAAACTGACTTGAGTGCAAAGAAAATTACTCAGGTAAAAAAAAATGTTATTCTTTGACTGCTTGAATAATTACTTTCAGTTACATTTAAATGATTTGGAATCACTGAAAACATTTGCATACTACAGAAAATGTCTGTAATAGACACTTACACTTTTACTTATGGCCAACAGACAACAACCTCATCAAGAAAGAAGACATCAATTTTGTTTGGGGGTGGGGTCAATTGTAAAAACAGTACATGTTTTTATAGACCCCACAGTTTTGTATATACACTTTAAATATACAATAAGATGGCACTTAATGGTAAAATCTGAATATAAACTACAAAAGCTGTACAATAACATGCTAATTTTGTTCACTTTTTAAACATAACACTTGTTTGTGTGGTGGTGCACCTGCATTAATGTTTGTTTAGCATTTGATCCAGTTTATTTCTTGTGGTTTGGCTATGAACCATTGGTGGTTTGCATTCAGTCAAGAAAATGTATTTCTAGTCATGTCTACTGGATGTTTTATTAGTCTAACATACCTCTACCGATTGGTAGAGATGGCACAATGACATTGTGTTCAGTTCTTCAAAAATATATAGTGACTTTAATGTGCTCTACGAAATGGTTGAGCACAATGTTAAAGGGTTAAGCTCTTTAGAAACAGCAGTGGTATCACTCTTGCATTCCATTCTCTTATAAATGAAGAATAACTCAACCAGTGTTTATTGTTTGCAGTATAATACTGGATAATACTCCTTAGGTTGTAATAAAAGTCAGCAGCTTAAGAGGTTAAGCCTTAAAGATGATATTTTAGTCATTAATAGGGCTGTCCAATTTAATGTGTTTAAACAGCATTCACTGCAACAAATGTGTAAATGCCACTATTGTTCTTAACAATGTTAGCGCATTAGATCACATGTGGCACCTGCAGATCCAGGCTGCTTTGAGCCCAGTTACGACTTTACTGCATCTTGCTTGAAACTACTTTAAAAGATATTTTACTACAAGTGGTTTGTAGATGGGTCTTTTGCTAAAATGGAAGCTGTTTACAGCTATTGGCAGGGTGAATTGAGTTGTAGCTAGTGTTTCTCTCACTGCAGACTATTGGACATCAGTGAGTAAACATTATTACTTTAATGTAATGCTCAAGTATAGGTGTAGAACATGGCTGAATACATCAATAGCATTAAAAACAATAGTGCTGTTAATGAATTTAAGCTCAGAATAGCATTTTAATATGTTAGCAGTCCTGCATTAAGCAACAAGCTGCATTATTTATTGACTTTTAGCAGACAGATTTTACAGACTAAAGGAACACAGCAACATGAAGGACACAGATGTGTAGAGCTCAGAGGAATTGTTCACAGGAGAATAAAACCACAATAAACCCATCCTCTGAACAAATGCACCTGTTTTATTAACCTAACAGGATAATATGTTTACAGCTTCCCCAAGTAGTGTTTATATGCTTTAAGATCAAATCATTTACACTCAGTAAGTAAAGGATTACTCTGTTAATAAAGCTTCCCATTAGCTCACCTTGACGAATCCACCAGAATGAATTTTGTGTAAAAATGTAATATATTATATATTTCTTGGCATTTCACAAAATAATTTGATTGATAAAATGGAAGTAACTATATCATCACATGAGATGTAAATTTATAATCATGATAAACAAACAAAAAAAAAAACATAAAATAATGTGCTTTGATGTTGCCAATAGCCTTTATCATTGATCGTTTATATATATAATATATATCCAGGTGACTACCTCATAAAGCTGACTGAGAAAATGCCAAGAAAGCTGCATCTAAACAAGAGGTGCCTACTGTGAAGAATGTAAAATATAAACATATTCTGATTTGTTTAACACTTGTTTGTTTACTAAATAATTACATATGTATTTATTCATAGTTTGGATGACTTTAGTATTAATTTACAATGCAGATAATTATTCACTTGATGTCCAAAAGGTACTGTGTGTATATATATATATATATATATTAGAGCTAAGCATTACTATTCAAACTGTGTCAAAAGTAAAATAAAAAGACTTGAAATGTCACTTTCCATGTAAGAAATATGAACAATGACTGTCTACCTTTTTAAATTAAATTATTAAACACAAATAAGCTTTTTTTTTACCACATTCTAATTTCTGGAGATGCTCTAGTATGATGATGTAAATCTACTTTAAAAAGTACCAATAAACAAATATGCACAGTAGTAGAGTATGTATAGATAAGTAAAGTAATAATTGTAAATGGAATTTGCTGCGGTACACCTCTGAGATGGACATGTCGTTACCTGTGAAGACATTGGTGCTAATGACCCTGCTTTCCTGGCTTCCACGCACAGTGTTCAGCTTGATCTCATATTCTGTTGCTGGATGTAGGCTGAGCAGAGTGCAGTTAGTTGCCTCCTTGTCAATCACCACACTGTCCACTCGACCTGAATCAAGACAGACAAAACCATGTTGACTTTGCAGTGATGAACTGCATTGGAAATGCAGGAGTGAAATACAGTCAAATTGCAAGTGACAGTACCTCTAGCAGACTGGTAGGACATTTTGTAGTAGTCGAAGGGAGCGAGTGGCTGAATCCATGATATAGTCACGGAGTCCTCTGTGACATATGATACAGTCATCTCTCGGGGAGGGTCCATACCTTCAGTGGAGACAGATGATAATATACACTGGTTAAAAACAAAATATCACAGATCTGCCCAAACTTAAGTTGAAACTGTACAGTTGATTGGACCTATCTGATCAGTTCCCATCAAGACTAGACTTGCTCGATATGTACATGTGTGATACCTTGATCAAATTTGCTGAAATAATGTATTAACCCTCTGGACTCACACATTACTATTCTTGTTATTCTTTGTGAAAATATTGTGTAGAAATGTAATTAAAACATGAATCTATAGAATCTGCCCTGACCAATGGACATTCGGTGGTTTAGGTAAAGACCAGTCTGTCTCTCACTGTGTTGTTGGTTTGATAAATTAATGTCAAGCATTAAAAAATAACCCCATGATAAAAGGTTTGTTTCTCTTTCTTTTCAGAGAGATTTGAAGACTTTAAGGCTATTTACATTGTGCTCTAAGTTAAATGCCTTGTTTAGGAGCTGAGGTTGTTTCTGTAGCATGTACATTATGTACTGAATTTAAGAAGATAATTTTCTAAAGACTAGAGACTCTACAAGAGCATTTGGATTATAATCTGTGGCATTGTTCAGTAGGGAACGATTTATTTTCAGATGAGATTTCATGTGTTTTTTTGCCTGTATGCATGCATGTAATGGTGAGGCATCACTGGCTTTCCTCTTGTTTAACCACGGAGCTGCTAAAACAGCAAAAGCAGCAAGCTAGCTTTTTCCACTTTCCCCACCTAATCATGTACAGTCCACAAACTGTTTACAATTGCCCTTCTGAGCAAAACACCATCAAATATCAGCTAGTAACACATCTGTTTTACCAGTGTTAATACTACCAGTCTCACAAATGCAGGGTTGCCAGGTCCCAAAAATCCTCCAGCGCAATGTATAACAGAAAACTGCTAAAACAAGCTAAAACTAACCCAAAATCTAAAGTGCTTTTAGACATTTAAAGAAGCTTTAAGTAAGTAAATCTTCTAATCTTACTCTGTCATTCATTTTCTTATCTAATTAGATTAAAAACCCCTGCATGCCACCATGAAGTTTTCTGAAGTTTTATTTTCCACCTCATTTTCGAAAACCTGGCAACCCTATATAAACATGACGTTTGTTGTTAATGACAAGCGTGAGTCAACCAGAGAAGACTCTAGAAGGGCATTTGCATTATAATCATGTCATGTTTCTGCAGGGAATCTTTTGTGATTTGTTTACTCGTCCCAAGAGCTCTTGCTGTTGGTGAGGCAAAGGTTACGAGGGAACGATTTTGCAAACAATTATGAAGACTATGAGGATTCAAACCATTCAAAAGAGTGAAAGGGAAATAAACATATTGACTCTTAGCATTATTGAAGAGTGGCACCATTAAAATGGGTATAAAACCATCTACACACCCATATTCATTAGACTAATGCATGCAATACGCAAAGTAGGGGTGGCAATTCATAAAGCAGTCAGCCAGGCCTCATTTAAAAGCTTCCGGAGTAAAAGGCTCCCAGTAAATGAGTTGTGATTATTCATGGATGCATATTTTAAATCATTATCCATTCAGCATGGCTGTCACTAAAGGGCCCAGAATGCATCCTCCATATTCACATACTGTAGACCACAGTGCTGCGTGAAAGTAATGTCTTTTGAAAGGCTCTAAATACAATGTGCATCTGTTGAACTTCCAAAGCTCAGCTGTGCTTGGCATATCTGCATAATAGAAGCAAACAATGAATGATGAAAACAAAAGAAGAAGAAAATCTAATGACTGATAAATTGGTTCTAAAAACAGACAAGCCAATTTGCTGGTCCATTAGTTCAAAACATTAAAAGCAGTACAAAAATGGCACGCCAGTCAAGGAGCATTCACAGTCACGTTCAAATGCACAAATCTGCAAAATCATCTGTGACTACGTCGGAAGAATTTGGCAGACTGGACTAATGAAGTGGTGCAGTGCAGGGGGACACAGGGCCACAGTTTTGGGGCTCCGACAGCAGCCGCTTACTGAACAGCTGAACACTTTCCTGATGTCTCTAACATTCAGACAGAGGTAATTAAGAGGATTACACACTGCTGAATTAATTAAGACACAAAAGAGTGCAGCTGTGTGGAGGAATCCTAATAAGGAAAAGCTGGAAAGGATTGTGTTCACTGCTGTACTAAATAAATAAATAATCTGATGAGTAAATAACAGTAAATAAACGTCTGTTTTCTGCTACTGTAAAAGGTTGAGGGGGAAAGTCTCAGAGATACAAATAATTCTTATTTTGAGCTCTTATTTTGCAGCTTTGTCAGCCACACAGTTGATCTCCGCTCTTGCAGTTAATAATCGGTCATTTATATTCCACCTGCTGTTTACTGTCCTCCTGAGCAAAACACCATGCAGAAATGAACTACTATCATACATGTTTTTTCCAGTTTTAATACAGACATCTCACAAATGCAGGGTTGCCAGGTACCAAAAATTCTCCAGTCCAATGTGTGACAAAAAACTGCAATATACAAGCTAAAACTAGCCCAACATCTAAAGTGTCCAGTCACAGATATTTGAAGATATTTGAAGAAGCCACCACCTCTTCAGCATAATACTTGAACATTGACATTAGGAAGGGAGGGGCTGGTCCATTTTTTTGCTTTGTAGGCAAGCATCAGGGTTTTGAATCTGTTGCAAGCAGCTACAGGAAGCCAGTGAAATGAAAGCAGCAGTGAAGTGATGTGAGAGAACTTGGGCTGATTGAACACCAGCCGAGCAGCTGCATTCTGGATCAGCTGCAGGGGCTTGATGGCTCACATAGGAAGACCAGACAGGACTGAGTTGTAGTAGCCAAGTCTTGAGATGACGAGAGACTGGACAAGCACCTGGGTGGCATCCTGAGTTAGAAACGGTTGGATCTATCAAATATTGAAGAGGAGGAACCGGCATAGCAGTGTCAAGTTTGCAATGTAAGTAGAAAATGATAACTGATCATCCAGGATTATACAGAGGCTTCTTACTTCTTGAGACAGAACAACCATGGAGTTTTCAAACAGGATAGAAAGTCCAAGATGCAAACCAGTGGTTCCGGGAATTAATACAAGCTCAGTCTTGCTAGGGTTGAGCTTTAGGTGGTGGGTTGACATCCATGTAGCAATGTCAGCCAAACATGCTGAGAGGCAGCTGGATACTTGAGTGTCAGGAGGGGAGGAAAACATCAGTCGAGTGTCATCAGATTAACAGTGGTATGAAAACCCACGAGAATAAATTTCACCAAGAGAATTTGTGTATAGTGAGAAAAGAAGAGGACCCAATACTGAGCCTTGTGGGACACCAGTGGAGAGCCTGCATGAAGCAGATGTGGACCCTCTCCATGTTGCCTGGTAGGACTGCCCCTCTAAATATGATCTGAACCACTTCCATGCAGAGTAAGTGATCCTGAGATTAGAGGACATGATAATCTCATGGTTTACCATGTTAAAGGCTGCAGAAAGGCCAAGACAGATAAGATCCAATGACAGATCTAGCTGTCTTGAGCTTTTCAGTGACTGCTATGAGGGCAGTTTAAGTTAAGTGTGCTGGTTGGGGTCAATTTCTTACCTCAGGAACACTGTTGACTAAATATTGGGAACTTTACGCACCACTTGTGAAAGGGATGCTCTACTAAAGCCTATAAACTCCCTCCCAACAATTGTGTGAGACACCAAACAAGAAGTTAAAAGCAGTGACACTGCACCACCTCACCATTAAACTATAGAAGATTGTGTATCTGAAACAAAATTTTAGTCTTGAAGTAGGTAGAAATAAATCTGAAGAGTATTTACTGTCATGGAAAATAAGATGCTGGTGTAAAACTTGTAACAGTAGAACCCTTTTTGATACTATATAGAACCATTTTCAAAAGGTGTCTATATAGAAACATATACAGCACATTCCTCATCAACCTGAAGAACGCTTTGGGTTATTTGAGTGTTCACGGTTCTATATAGAACCATTTTCTTTACTTCCTTTGAACAACCATTGAAAACAAAAACAACCTTTGAAAAACTTATCTCTTATAAGAGTGCACGGCTAACATCCATACCAGCAGCCACCGTAAAGTTTTGATAACATACCCCTAAACTCAGAATTGAAAAATCAGATTCCCACTAGTAAATTGTGGAGGTATTCATGTGCTCTTATCTTACATATACAGTACAATTACTTTGACATAAGCTGCAGGTAGCATTAGCTAGCATGTATCATCCATGCTAGCAACATGTCTATGACATGCTAATTATGCTGCAAGAGCTGAGGATGTTGAAAGCGATATCGTAAATATGGCAAATTTGAATGCACAACGAACAAGTTTCATCCAAGTTGAAAAGAAAGTACACGTCCACTTTCTTCATCTTTAGAGAGATCATCAATAACGATGCAGGAGCAGATGCTTTCATGCCTGACTAGATGTGACACTATTTCTTCTCACAGATGTCATGTTTTTTTTCTTTTCCTACACTTCAAGATTGCAAAACTTTCTTCCAGAACTCTACTGACTCGTCTCTCCATTTTATTTATTTATTTATTTGAGCTTTTACCATCTACCTTGCTGGTTTTCATACTGATGAGATGTTCACTAGGTCCAAATTATGGGCTTTGCTTCGGAAATGACTTCTACAGTTTTAGCATCTAAATTGCTGTTTTCCACAGACAGCTCACGTCTTTTTTCCTGGATTATGATTGTGACCCCAGAGTAAGATACAAATGGTATTGCAATTCAGAAGCACTAAAACTGTAATGTTCATTTGTCTCAATGCTTATGCTAACCTACAAAAGTCAAATAAACAAAAACAAGCTAATAGTCATAGTAAATGAAATGTGACCAGAAGAAACCAGAAATATCTTTTTATATCTGTCACTCTTCAATCTGGGCAGCATGGTGGCTTGGTTTTCAGCATGTTTGCCTCTCAGCACTGAGGTTTTGTTGAGAGTATGCTGTGTGCAGTTGCCTACTGCTTCTCACTGATGTGTGGTTGAGTTCTAAGTGTGTAAAAAGGATTGTGTTCACTGTAAAGCATCCTTGGGTATTAGAAAGGCACTACATAAATGTAATCTTCATTCATACATAATCTTAATAGTCTAATCTCAGTGATGGTAATGCAGACAACCGTATTAAGACACTACTCTCCCAAGTAATCCTGTTTTTCTGCAGCAAGTAGACTCAGATTCACAATGTCGACAGCTTACAAACGAATACCAGAAAATAGCAGAATCTTAAGCTTTTGTACAGTTCTTATAAATGTTAGGCTACATTGCTAACTCGAACTGGTGAAACAAACTGTTCAATGAAAAAAAATCTGTTGTTTACAGACTTGATGGCTACAATATAATTCAAGGTTTATTAATTTATGTAATTTATTTATTTAATAATAATTTATTTTTAACTTAATTAATTGATTATTTTGATTCAGGTTTTACTAAATAGGCAGAGGTGAATGGAAACAGTCACTAAGTGTGTATACATGCATGTAATCAATCATAATCAGATTTCTGTAGATAGGAGTTTAGCGCAGTAGTCATGGTAGCCGTGGTCTGGTGATTAGGGATCTGGTCTTGTGAACGGAAGATTGCTGGTTTGATCCGCGGGCAGGTCATGACTGCAAGTGCACTTGAGCAAGGCACCTAACCCCCAACTGCTCTCTGCACACCATGGAAAAGGCTGCCCAATGCTTCATGCACATGTTCTCATAGCCTAGTGTGTTCATTAGTGTGTGTGTTTCACTGCACAGATGTGATAAATTTGGAGGTCAAATTTTGTTGTGTGTAATCACATTAGCAAAGTTAAATCTAATCTAATCTAATCTAATCTAATTTCTCAGTGCATTTATACCCTTACTTGGATTTCTCAGGCTATGCATGCATTAAGACAGACCACAGTAAAGGAAATACACAAGTAGGGTTTAACACAGCACCTGCAAGACGACAACAAAAGTATGGCGCTTTGGAATGCACAATGAACATATTTCATCTGTTCCACGCTTCCACTTTCTTCATTTTTAGATAGAATATCAATAACAATGCAGGAGCAGATGCTTTCATGCCTGGATAGATGTGTCACTATTTCTTCTCACAGATGTAATATGTTTTTCCTTTCTGTACAGTTTGAGATTGCTAAACTTTCTTCCAGAACTCTGCTGGCTCACCTCTCCTATATATAATTGAAAATCGGATAACAACTGAAAGTCTGACTGGGTTGTCTTATTTCACAATTTGTGGGATGGTAGGCACTCCAGTTAAATAATATCTAGGTATAAAACCACTAACAAGTATTGTTTAGGACTTTCAGTCTGAATTCACATGTGGAAATCTTGGGGGTTTAATGTAGAAACAGTGAAAACACAAAAAGTTGATATATATATATATCATATATTTTTTTTTTTATTATTATTATAAAAGAACACTTTTACATCACATGGTCTTCACTATCTAAGTGATTAAATTTTTTCCTCCACTCCACCCAGATTACCTCTTACTAAAGTGAGCTAATAGACTCCCCACTGTGATTGGCCTGAGGAGGTCAAAGCCCTTCCTGGACCACGCCTATGAGTGGCGTGAAGAAGTGGAGGAACTTCTCACATTGTCACTGGTGGACTTTCATTTCAGTCTTACTAGGGCTTCCCGTTCTGAGGTCATTTGTTACAAGTATAAAACATTCCTTTTATGTTGCCAAAGTGTTTTGTTTGTGCTTCTAGTTTGTTAAACTCTTGTCTAATGAACTACTGAGTTATAGTTTCTGTTTCTAGGATGGATGTTTCTAGTTTATACTTTCCTACATCCTCATTATGAGATGGATGTTGTAAAAGTTAGTAATAAAGCTATTCAGAAAATTTATACTCTCTCCTGTGATGGAATTTTTATCAGAAAATATATTTTATGATTTGTAATATAATAAAGCATGCACATAATTTACTGCTGAATACCAAAAAAATTTAGTTGGCCAGGAGTCTGTTAATAATTAACCTTTCTGTGGTTTATTATTAATACAAGTTACTATTATTAATACTAATTATTAATTATCAATAAAATATTGTTACTAATATTATATTAATAATGTCTTAATATTTATTAATAATTCATAATCATTTAATTTATGTTCACCCCCAACCCCCCTGTACTCAAACCAGTTGTGCCCCCACACCTCTGAAAGCAAAATTTTGTCACTGCTCATACATAACATTTGTGTCACAAGAGGACAAAAAAAAAAAAAAAAAGAATCAACCAAAAATCAATGTTTTAGTGTCTTCAATGTTTTCTAAGCTTGTTCCAAAAGTATGTGGCACGTTTGAAGAAATATCTTTAATTTGCTGAAATATTATTAATTTTAAAATAAGTTTATAAAGATGCAGAAAAAGATGAACTAATCAGAGTAAAAAGAAGAGGGCACCTTTTTTGCATATGTATCTTAGAAAATAAGAAAGTGATAAATGTCTGAATTTAACAAATATATGCTTGACCTGACAGATTCAAGAGGTTATACAGATACAGACAGTGGCATTGTGTGTATCACTACTTGAGAATGCAAAAGTCACTGTTTGGATTTCACTGCTGCATGATTAATAAATGCTTGAAATCTATACAAATGACTGTTAAGCTCTGGTGTTGATCAGTTTTGGACATTCATCAACTTAGGACACTGTAAGTAAAAGAAATAAAGACTGAACTTGGCTTTTTTAAAGTGAAGTAGCAATACCTGTGACGATGATGCCAGCAACTGGCTCGGAGGCTGTGTCTCCATGTATAGTAACAAGGGTAACGGTGTACTGTCTGGATGGTAAGAGGCCTGTCAGGACATTTCTGGTTTTGGATCCATACAGAATAACTTCAGACTCGTCGCTGGAATCTTGGGTACTGTATGATAGTCTGAAACTATCGGCGGGTGGAGCAGGGGCACTCCATGACACGGTCAGCGAGTCAGACGTCACATCCGAGAAGTAGAGCTGACTCACAGGGCGGAAGCCTGAAATCGAATGAACCATTGACCACTGAGGTTTTGTGTCATTCTGTAGTCAATGACATGCCCAAAATAAGCATCTCCAGGTCTAAGCCGGTTTTGTCTGTGGTAAAAATGAATGGTGCGTTTAAAAATGGACTCATCCCTGCATCAGTTATCTCCAGATTATTATCCAGTAATGTACTTGGAAGACAAAGCAAACTGTTTGGTGACCAGTAAGGCCCAGCCAAATTCACAGCCATGAGAATCACATTACAGAGTGTGAAATAAGCCTTTTCCTATGAAGTACACAGTAAATCTGCCAGTGTTAAATCAACACTATTAGAGTGAAATTAACACTGAGGGTGTCAAAATGTAACACTCTCAGTGTTAGTTTAACTCTAATAGTGTTGATTTAACACTGGCATATTTACCGTGTAGACCATTCTGTAAACAGTATGTACTCGTGTATCACCAAACAATATGTAAAAACGTACAATTGTGATTACAATTTAATTTAATTCAGTTAAAATGTAATTTAATTACATGTAAGTGATGTTTGAGGACTTTTGTTGTTTTACAGTATGGCTTATAAGTCAAATAAATTAATATTCAAACACTATCAATATGTCACTTTATGTTTAATGAACATGCCAGTTTACCTTTTTGAGTTAAAATATGAACACAAATGGCCACAATATCCAAATTTTTTGGAGATGCTCCAGTACGTGATATATAACCACATGTATAATAGCTTCTCACACTGTAACAGTTAATGAAACCCGCAGGCACATGAATGTAGACTTTCTTAATGATGTACATATACTGGAGTTTGAGTTTATTGATTAACCACAGAGGGCTATGTAAAAAATAATTGTTTAAAAAATCATTTTTACCAAAGAAAAAAGGCTCAGACTGGGTGAATTACAAGATGACTACACGTCCTCAGGGAGCTGCTGGTTCCTGCGAGTAAGAAACTCTTCACAGAATTGTGAATCTTCTCAGAGAGGCAGAGTGAGGCATGCTGAATGAATGCCATGACGGAGAGAGTGCAAAGTTGGCAAACAGGGTGAAAGACGTCCAACATAGATGAGGAATTTTTTTGAAGGAAAGAAATGAAGAGAATGGGGATGAAATGAGATGAAAGCAAAGAAGTCAATAAAAGTCTTCATCAGCCATGCCAGAAAAGGCAGAAATCACAGCTGAGTTTATGACTGGGCAGAGAAAATATTCTGGCAGGTAAATGAAGTATTGATGTGTTGGTGTTTAAAAATGTGTTAAGAAGAAGCAGAGAGCCAGATGGTAGCATAATCGTTCAGATGAATGAACAGGATTGAAAGGCCAAGAAAATGTTCACTTTCTCAGTAGAAATGAATCACACACGCTTGCAGTTAATTGTTTCTCAAGTATTAGGAGAAAATCTGACCATTAGGCTACAATAATCCAAGGTAGCTCTATTTATCATACATAATGTGCACTCATTAGAGCTTTAACTGAGCAATCATCTAAAATCTGCTGGACTAAACTATAACAAAAATATAGAAATCATGCTGTAGGTATGACTCCATGATGCTAATTGGTGAGGTATAAGACTGCAATTACTTTTTAGTTTTATAGCTTCAGTACTAAACTGAAGAAGCCAAAAATGTCATGGCTGACCATACTTTCCCTTTATTCATTTAAGGTCCTTACAACTATTTCAGCATATAATTCATTGGCACATAGTAATAATGCATGACCAAGGCTCAGAGCCTCTTCCTAAGGGCTACAGCCATAACTCTGCATTATGAATGATATCCACAGTGCTGCAATGAGTTACCTGTGAATGCATCAATTGTGGCTGCAGAGCTTTGCTGCCGGCCTCTCTGGGCCGTGACCGTGATGGTGTACTCTGTGCCGGGCTCCAGGCCACTCAGCGTGGTTCTGTTGATGTTTTTGGGTACGGTCACCTCAGTGGTCACTCCACTAGCTGAGGTGTAGGTCACCCTGTAGTGATCGATGGGTCCCTGGACCGTGCCCCAGAGCAAAGAAATGGTGTTGTCTGTGGAGTCGGTGAGCATTAGGTCCATAGGGACGTCCAGACCTGTGGTGAAGAAGTGCACAAATCAAGACAGAGGTATAATGACCAATGAAAAATAGAGTGCCTTTTGATTAAAAGTAAATTCGACACATTTTTTTCAGTGCAGATAAAACACTGTGTTGGCGATGAAGGTTAAAATCGCTGCCAAAGGCTAAGCCAAAAGGTTAATGGATGAATGGTTGAGTGAATGCTAAATGGTGAACAGATGGACTGCTCACTAGCCTGGTGACGACCGCTGAATCAGTGGACCTTTTTTGTAGGTCGGCTACACATTTAATTTCCTACGAAATCAGTTTATTCATCTTAATTTTGATCTAGCATACAGTAGAAATAATAATATGATGTTTCTCAGTAATAATAAGGATGGTGTGATATGGCAGCAGTTTCTGGGAGCTGAGCTATAATCTGGTCTTTGGATCGCTCACCCGTTCTGGCATTCATCGTGGCTGGGATGCTTTGGTTGGTGCCAAGAATGGCTGATATCCCAATGCCATATTCAGTACCAGGCTGCAGGTCTGAGAAGATAGGGATAGAGGGAATGAATAATTTGTTGTGAGGGAAAAGCATTACTTGATAATGCGGAACAGAATGGATTTGTGCAGAATAATAATTAGAGCACTGTAGTATTTGAATTGAAATATATGAAAGATTCATCAGTGTGGCTGATGAAAAGCCTCAGACAGGAACTGAGACAAGTGCCTTCATGTGTCTGATATGTTTGCTTTTTGAGTTATTAAAGAGGTGTGTGTCAGGGGGAGGGGAGGGGGATTAGGCAGATGGTGCATTTCCAGCCTGCCCATGAAGAAGAAGAAAAAAAGATATACATCTTGCCCAAGACTCCAGTATGTTCACGTTTGAAGGTCTACTTATAATAACAAAAAATAACTAATCAAAAAATAGCATCTAGAGGTAAATGTAAACACAGCATTTGATTTCTTACAGATACTCAGGTGCATTGCTGTTGCCTATCCAGATGATTAAAAGTCCACTAGGGGTATGTAAGAGCCACAGAATCACACACATTTTTGATAGCTGCCACTTTTGACAGCTCTTGCCCAGCCACATCAACACTATAGCACCAGTTGAAGAATTGACTGCACTACTATACAATATACTTAATGTTATGTTTATTTATTTATTTTTAATATAGGCTGACAAAACACATTCTGCCCAACATTGCTGGGAAATGGATAACCCAACATTCTGGGTAACTACCCTTTTAGATGATTACACTGACGTGACAATGACTGATAACATTGGGTTTTTAGGCTTTCTCTTTCACTGGGCATGAACATTTAGCGATGAACACTATTTGTTATAGCGACCACCTATAACATACATAAATTAAGAACAGTAGTTTAAATTTTGTATCAGTTTGTAAAAATGTATTAAAATTAAAAATCTGAGATTTTATAAAAATTCCCAAATTGAACAAAACTGATGTAACAACTTATACTGAAACTCAGCTACCTCAGGATTAATGCCAAGCTCCCCATCTTTCAAGTCACTTCAACAGTAACCATCTCAGGGAAAGTTGACATTTAAGAAGATAATAGTAAATCCTACTCTGTCAAAAAATACACTACTGCTCAAACGTTTGGGGTCAAATATCAAACTGAGAATACATATTTTTTATATTTACTTCAGAACATTTTTGTTTTAGCTGTTTGGAGACTGTGATAATCTTCTATGGTAGAAAGATGAGGTAGGACAGTGTCACTGTTTTTTAGCTCCCACAAGTTGTTGACAGTGAGTTTATAGTCTTTAGTACAGCTGTTTACTGTTTACACCACAAGAAGTTTAGCACATATTTCAAGCAAGGCTTCATGTTATGTAGGAAAATGGTAGATATGTGCTTTGAGCTAGTAGTGCTGCAGCACTTGTTGAAAAATATAATCTTTTCAAAGACAGTCCATTTGAAAAAATGCTTCCACATATCACCTAGTCTTGTGTTTAATAATGCTTATAGAGGTTTTTATGGAGTATTATCTCTTATTCTAGTGATTAATAGTGTTTAATGAGGTTGTTTATGGAGTATTATCTCTTATTCTAGCGATAAATAGTGTTTAATGAGGTTGTTTATGGAGTATTATCTCTTATTCTAGCGATAAATAGTGTTTAATGAGGTTGTTTATGGACTAATATCTCCTATTCTAGTGATAATAATGTTTTTTAGGTTGTTCATAGACTAATATCTCTTACTTTACTGAATTAAATTGTTTATTGAACATCTCCTGCTGTACTGTGTAGTGTTCACATATGAACAAGGTAACAAAACAAAACAAAAACAAAATACTAATTATATGGCTAATGTGCTTAAGTTTATTTCTCCAGCAAAGGTACTTAGCAATGCTGTTTAATACAAGATTAAAAATGAAACAAGATTAACCCCCTCAAGTCGTTGCTCCTGCTGGCAGCATATTAACAAAATTCCACAAAAACACTTTTATAACTCTGCCAGTTTGTATACTAGAAACCAAACTAAACATACCCCGGAAACCTTAAAAGGTCTAGTTTTCAAACATATCTAGCTTAAATCAAAATATATTTTAGATATTTGTGAGAGGAGCTTAAATAAGCAGATACACATTCTTCAGACCGAGACAGACAGCTAAGCATTTCTTCCTGCCGAATGATCTGGTATGATAATGATATATTAATTCTGGACATACCACTGGTGGAGTACTGGTCGTGGAATGTGTGGAATGTGCAAAGATGCCCCATCAAACAAAAGAGCTCTCACCTGAGTGTTCACACCTATCTCATAAATATTCAATCTAGGAACCACTGAATGAGTGAAAACAGTGTCACCTCACATTTCATAAGCTTTAGAAATAAAAACACATACAATTTCTAAAAACTGTAATGACACCTCTGCTTATTCAGTTCTGAGCTCAAAAGTTTTTTCACAATATATCAGAACATCTGAAAATAGGTTTTTGGAAAGTCTAAGTTTAAGCAGATTGAATTAAAATAAAGATATATGACACTCTTACTGTTTTGACACTGTTGTTGCAGAGTTTGTGCTGAACAAAACAGTGTGTAACAGCAAAATAATAATTTTAGATGAGTGTAATTTGTAAAAAAGGCAAGGCATGTCAGACTACATTAGAGTATCTGAAATACCCCCAGACTCCAAGGGGTTAAATAAGACATTTAGCAGGAGCATGTTTTGTAAAAAGAAGCTGTTTGCTGAGTACCTAATAAGAGATCATCTAACGAATGCGTTTGATGAAGCCACATACGAGAGCTTCAGAATCTTGTTAATACTAAGATTAATAATACTGGCACTATCAAAAGGCCTCACTAAATCTGTCTAATGAGCTTTTCTAATGCTGAACTGTCATGGCCTTCATTCATATAAATCTGCCAAGATTCATCACCGTTTATAACAACATCATGTAAAAAATTTAACACTGCCTGTAAATAAAACTTTTATTCTGTAGTTACAAATCCAGTGTAACTCACAAGAGTTAATGGTTATTGCTCACCAGTGAGAGTGATTTTAGTGGTGGCTCCTACGCTGCGTGGGACGACGACCTTGTCATACTGATCTCCAGCCAGAGTGCTGTAGACCACCCGGTAGCCCTCCACATCTGCCTCACTGTTGTCCCACTCCAGCTCCAGTGTGGTAGAGGTCTTGTGAATCTCTCGCAGGTTCTTGGGGGCGTCAATCTCTGAGAAAAACGACAGAACTGAAGATGGTTGGGCTACTCAGAATGATCATCAAAAGTTTGAAATATGATGCAAATACTGTTGAGGTACAGCTTATTCAGTCTTCTGTTAGAGAATGAAATTTAGAGGCCATCATGACTGATAACAAAAAGCATTGCCATGGTTTCTGTTTCTTATATTAGTTTATTTTATTTTAGCAGGTTTGTGGGCTTAAAGAGTTATATTTTTTATATTCTTTACATTTTAACCCAATTTATAGATGGTCATTAACCCACCCATTCACTTGCAATGCTCCTGACACCACCACCTCTTTTCAATCTGCCACAGATACACGGTTACTGGGCAGCCAAAATGCTTGGATGAAAGCGCAGGATCTGATACATCAGCTAACAGACACCTGAGCTGACCAGCATCACAGTGACAGTGATGAGCCCTGATGATGAAGCAGCATGATTCAGGATACTAACTCACGATCATTCATTTTTACATTTTCTAACCTCTCAAACAAGACGATTTTGGTACTGTGTCTTTAAGACTTCAAAAAGCTATCCTCACATTGAAACATTTCATTGTCAATGGGCAAAGATAAAATGCTATAATGAGTATGCACTGACATCACTTATCCACTCCTCAGTCAATCTGATTAGTAACATTTGGCTGCATTTATTAGGGAAAACAACAAAACATTATATATATATATATATTGTCTTCTTAAATGAGCTTAAATGACAGCCAGAAGTCTGGATTTTTTTGGTGAAATTAAAATGAGGACAACAGTGGGTTTTCTGGTTATACATGGACAGGTTTGTACAAATATTTGTACTTTATTACAACATTTATTTGGAAAATGGTTAGTTTGGCCTACTAACTGACATGAACTTTATAGCTGTTTTTGTGCAGCTAAAGACAGAATGAAAGGATCTGCAAAGAAGACAGAGACTGTTTCTCTGAATGGCAATGATATATTAACTTGCTGTCCTTAGATTTTGGCAGTCTGTATAGCTCTGAATTCTTGCTGAATCTGTTTGTACAATTACACAACAGCTCTTTCCCATTTTAGCTTTGGTTTAAATGCTGCGTTTCAGTAGATATAAACACGGTGACTCTCGCCAACAATGACTTCAGGTGCATAACTTCTACAGGAAGAACAGGCCGGCATATGTAGATGCAGTTAATATGAAATTAGCTGTTTTTGTATTTTAATTTCCATATGTGGCTTTTATAGACTGAAGAGTCACCGCTATGTTTGTACACTTTAACAGTGTTTACATACTCCATGAAATTCTTTTTTTCTTAGAAAAAAAAAACAAAAAAAAAAAACAGGAAAATGTGGCTTTTCATGATAATAATAAAAAAAAACAATAACATTACACACACACACACACACACATATATGTATATATATATATATATATATATATATATATATATATATATATATATATATACTATATGCTCATAGCCTATACACTATGCTCATAGCCTATTGTCTTTAGTCCTCACATGACATTTAAGGTAGGTATATACTCCCAAACTAAAATGTCTAACATTAAATGATTCATAATGTTTTTTTTAACCATATGAATCAGTAAATGGCAAATAATTCCTAGGTTACATAATTTGAATTAATTATGCAAATTAGCATCAAATATGGCCACCGAGAGGCAAAAAGGTATGTATTTTCTAAACGGTATATCTCAAAAACCACTAAAGATTTTGACTTTACTTTTTGGGCTTTTATTTATAACCAATAAAGTTATGTCCTGATGGAAGGAAATTAAATACAGATGAAACATATTGAAGATAAAGACAAGTTTCCATTTTTGTCATTTTTTTTGCACCTAATTAAATATTCAAGCCTGCTAATCTAGTACTTACAAAGGTTTGATCAAAAAATGCTGAGATCATCCCATGAAGAAATATATAAAGTATCAGTACTCCAAAAACAAAGAGAAATCTTAAAAAATACCAGAGATATCATGCTTGAAAGATTGCAAGGAAGCCATTGACTTTTTGGGAGTATATACCTACCTTAACCCTGATACTAGACAACATAAACAAACAACATAACTCTGTTATGAGGCAAACATGCCTATACCAGTGACCAACACTGACTATGGTTATGTGTTTCTCCTCAAGTCACAAAAGCATCTCCAAGGCTATAATCAGTATTGTAGTGATGTAACAAATCGGAAACTGCAAATAAAATTTAATCATGAATAAATAAATTCCATTCAAGGGCAGATGCTTGTGCTCAGGTGCCTACTTAATCTTAACACCACATTATACCACATTATCCAAAAGAGTTAGGACACTTTAAAACAATGCAAGTACAACTGAAATCTGTCATTTGTTCATTCACTTCAGCCTTTATTTAACAGACACTGTATGATTTTAAGTGTTTTCAGTGATTAACTTAATTCTATTTGTGAAATATAAATACACTTTGAAACTGATGCCTGCAACACACTGAGAAACTGGGACAAAAGCTTGTTTATCACTGGGTCACATCGCCTCTTCTTTTAATTAAATTTTTTAATTGCTTGTCTGTTAAAAATACAAAATGTAGCAGTTTTGCAAGTCTATTTTTTGCTGTATTCTCTTTCTTGCTGTAGGCAAGACTTGAATGTACTGTGGTCACCACTAACTGTATCACCTGTTCATGATGTGTGCTAGGAGACAGATCTGGACTGCAGGTAGACCAGTCAAGCACATACAACATATGTTATTGAAGCCAGACTGTTGTACCTTATGCAGAATGAGTCCTGGCATTGTCCTGCTGAGTTTCTGGGAAGAGATGTCAACATGATGTCAGTGTATGTCTCTCCAAAACACAAATATACTCACAAAAAGTTCGGGATGTTTGGTTTTTTGGTGAAATTTCAGAATTTACCTAAAATGTGTTCCAACTGTTACAGATGAACTTAATGTGACCTTCTCTAAACTTTTGAATGCACATGTCCAACTGTTCAATGCTTCAGTACTTTGTGCACAACTTGTTCTCTAACAAAGGAGCTTAACTCCAGGCACATTTAAGGGAGGTGAGAGGCACCCAAATGTCACTTCAGACCATTCAAAACTGTTTACATCAGCACGGGCTGTGTGCTAGACGACCTCCAAGGGTACCTGACCACACCACCAGGCACAGGTGTCATCGTCTTGCATGAGCCAGGGAGCCTTTTCACTGGATGAGGCACCAGTGCGCCCCAGTGCTGCTCACTGATGAAAGTTGATTCACGCTGAGCCGAAATGATGACCACCAATAATGTTGGAGATGTGAAGGAGACACTATGCATCAGCCACTGTTGTTACCAGACAGAAATTTGATGGTGGTGGTGTTAATGTGTCTAGTCAATACAGAACTGCGCTACACTGTGTGAATGGTACAGTGACAAGCCCATAATACTTGGATAACATCATTAATCCAGTCATTGTGCCTCTGAATGAACAACACAGGATGACAATGATCTCGATGACAATGCTATAGCTCACTGATGTCACATCTTCAGGGAATTGCTGCTGGGGTACCTCAAATGGAGTGGCTGCACTTTCTCCAGACCTGAACCTCATAGAAAAGCTATAGAATCACAGTCACAACTCTGTACCCCAGAACCTCAATGACCTGAGGGCTGCCCTTCAAGAACAGTGGGATGCCATGTTTCATGCGGGCAATAAGTTGACTTGTGAGCAGCATGAGACCTCGCTGTCAAGCTATACTTGATGCTCAAGGGCACATGACATGTTATTGAGACATTTTTTGTTGGGGTTTATCCACCACTCTTGTTGGCTTTTGTCTCAGTAAATTGTTTGAGATGAGAAAGCACCACTGCATGCTTCTACTCAAAAGTCCTACTTTCATGATATAATAGCATTAACTTTTTACATTTTCTATGAATTTCACTCAAAAGCCAAATATCATAACTTTTTGTGAGTTGTGTAAGTCTCCTAATAAATGGTACCTTCACATACATGCAGATCACCAATGCTGTGAGCACTGATGCACCTCCATGCCATCACAGATGCTGGTTTTTCCACTTTTCATTAGTAACAGTATGGGTGGTCTTTTGCATCTTTGGCAGATATACTCAGATGTCCATTTTGTTCCTCAAAACCAGCTCAAATGTGATCTCATCTGGCCACAGAACATTTCCACTGATCTCCAGATGATTTTGGCCCCAGTCACCAGTGTTAAAATATGGCTTCATCTTTCGTAACACATGAAAGATAAACTATGGACTATGTTGAGTGACAGCACATTTCCACAGTATTCCCAAGCTCATGTGGCTCTGTCCATCACAGTAGCATGATTCCTCAAATAGTACTGTCTGAGGGCTCAGGTTCATGCACATCCAGCAGTGGTTTCCTCCCTTGGCCTTTATACACTAAGATTTCACCTGACTACCTGAATCTTTTAAGATTTTATGAACTGTACATTGTGGAAGACCTAAATTCTTTGCAGTCTTGAATGACAGTTCTGTCTTGAAGTTTGGTCCAAAGTGGTGAACCATGACCCATCTTTGCTTGCAAAGACTGAGCCTTTGGTGAATGCTCCTTTAAAACTCGATGTTGATAACCTCTACATGTCATACCACTAAATATGGAAACTTCCAGAACAATGGCATCAGTTTCTAGAAGTGTTTATTTTTAACACACAATTTTGTCATCGAAAACACTGAAAATCTTTTCTTTGTCCTTTTGTTAAATACAGGTTCAAGTGTCTTCAAGACTTCTTCAGTTTTGGGCTCAAACATCAAGGCTAAAGCAGTTTGCATGATGCCGTTTTGTTTTTTCTTTGTGCTTTTGTTACACAGTAGATGTGTTTTGTATTTCCAGTGCAACCAAACGTGGATATTTTACTAAACTGTCATTTTAAAGTGCTCAGAGAGGGAAATAATAACAGATGTTGCTCATGCTGTTTGTGCTGGACGTGTGCTCACCCGTGGTAAACACGGCAGAGATGGCTTCGCTCTCGTTGCCCTTGCGGACGCCGCTGACAGAAACCTCGTATCTGGAGCCAGGGCGCAGAACCTGTAGGGAGTACTGGCTCAGAGTGGGCTCCAAGCGGAATATGGTCTTGGGCCGGTCAACACCAACTAGTCCGTAACGTAGGACAATCTGATCCACTTTAGCCTTGGGTGGCGTCCACTCCACAAATGCCACTGTGTCAGATACGTCACGGACTATGAGCTGAGTCGGTCCATCAATTACTAAGAAATAGACAGAAAAGGAAGAATTGCCAAAACTGAAATGTGAGAGAAACAGATGCTCATAGAAACAGAACACATGAAAAATGTAAATATGTAATTACAGGCCTGTAGATATTTACATATAATTAGATATTTAATTACCTACACTTAATAAACACACAGTGAGTCATAGAAGAAGCAGAGAGAGAGAGAGAGAGAGAGAGAGAGAGAGAGAGAGAGAGAGAAAGACTATATTCTGTTACTGTATCAACAGGTTTGAGGATTTTTTTGTTGTTTCAATGTCAAGAAGTGTCAAAAATATTAATTTTTTTCTGTCAGCTGAACAATTTTCAGCAAAACATCAATAAATTATTCAACAAAATGTTGGATGAGATGTTTCAAGGTGTTGTCATGAGGAACCTAAGAGGGTTAACCTCTTAAATGTCCAGTGAATTTTTTAAAGATTTTCTGTCTGAGCTTTCATGCCCAAATCTCAGGGTTTTTATTTAGCAACTACAAACATAATATATATATATATACAAACCTTTCAAATGAGCAGAAATGTATTTTATGATTTGACATAAAACATACTTTCAATTTAATGTGGATCACAATAAAATCCTTTAGATTTTTTGCCCCAAAATAGCACTGAATGGACTGTATGTTCATCTTACAAATCTGATTAGTGCCATAAAAGATCAGCCTTCAAACAGGACAAAAACTGAAGACTCTTTTTGTTTGGGACATTTTCTAATGCTTTATCTTTTTTCAAAATTGCTTAAATGCATACACCTGTCAAATTAGAGGAATTGAAGAGGATGCAAGGTGCAATGTGATGTCTTTATTGACAGAAACTCGGCTCTGAAACATTCTTCAAGGTGACTTGGCTGTGAAAGATTACAGGAAGTCATACAGACTCAGTGGAGATAATACAATGACCAACCACGACCGTGAAACACAAGGGAACATTTAAACCTAACATAATCACTCTTGAGACGTAGAACCAGGGCTGTGGAATAACAAGACACGGGTGAACACAATGACAAGACATAATGAGGGTGGAGACATGACATAATCGTAAACAAACAACACATAGACACAAGACTGTGATGGAAGGTTCACAACACCAAAACAATATGATGATTATATTGAAGCAAAATGTTTCACTGGCATCTCAAGATGGTTTCAGCTTTCCCGTGACTCCTCCCATTTACATGAATCTTAGAAAATAAGAAAGTCATGAATCTCTCAGTGTACATTAAATCCTAAGACGTAAAGAAGACAATATTTGTGAGATTATGGCACATTCTATAAGAAAATAACACTCACTGAAGTTGTGAAGGTATTACATAAGCATACATCTTATTATTCTATCTTTTCCACTAGGGCTATTTGCTGAAAAGATTTATGCTTCAAATCCAGTGTAGGGACTGTTTGGATGATTAAATGTCATGATGAATAATGAGCAGAAAAGCATAACTTTTCCTCCTCCTACCATTAAGTACAGGTGAGGGAGTAGAGATATGAATCTGAACTAAGCCACCTTTACACCCAGGCAGATAGCCCTGAGCTAGAGTTCTGACATTTCTTTCAGGAGATATAGCTCTAAATATAGCCACAAAGAGAAGATTTGGTTCAATTCGATTTCATTTCAAACCCCATAATTACAGTGTCTCCATGGAAATTGTGCAAAGTCTAAAAGAAGCGACTGACTTCATTAAAAGAAGAGTAAAGAAGTGGGATGTGTTAATGTATGAAAAAAACATCTGGTGACATTGAGCTTTCTGTTCTGCTTTACTGTTTATCTAAACACCTGTCTCAGATGCATTCACCTGTAACAAAGCAAACATCCTGGATGATTTTCTGGAAGGTCTACACTCAGTGAATAATTACTGGAAGCAGCTTGTAACTCCACCCTCCTGGTTTACAGTTACACTGTAGAACATCTGGTGACACATACTATGTCTTCATGTTCCTCTAGCCCTTCATCAGCGGTCAGTTTCAGATCAGCTGTTCTACATATTTTGGAGTGGACCACTCTAAGGGTTGTGCCACTATAGCACCACTGCAATATCAGTATGACACCACCAATTCTGGACAACATCACACTGACGTTTTTGGTTGTACTTAAAGCATTTAAGTCTTTAGACCAAACAATTATAGAAAAACATCTAGTCAATATATTCAAGTGTCCAGACTTGTGACTGATATATAGTATATCAGTAAGTAAATATATAGTAAATCAACACACAGTGTTCTACATTACAATCACTCACAAATAAGCTGCAATACAACCCAAACCCAAACAACCTGTGTAAAACTGGCTAAGACCCATATTTATTATTTTTACTTATTTATTCATTTTTTACACATTTTTGCCCATTTTTATCCCCTTCCCAATGTAGTAGTAGCCAATTAGTCGCTTTCCATCTATCAGGACTCTCCCCATCACTTTTGCACTGTCCCTGACTCTAGGAGGGTGAAGACAAGCACAAGCCTCCTCCGTTGTGTGTGATACAGCCACCACCTCTTTTCTAACTACCACTGATACACCGTCACTGGGGAGCCAATGCACTCGGAGGAAAGCGCAGGATGGTAAACAGCATGACATCTTAGCCTGCTGAGCCACTCGGGGCCCTAAGACCCATATTTTACTCACAATAGATCATAAAACCAGGGGCGGATTTAACCAACACGCAAACCACGCAATTGCTTGGGGCCCTGGATATCAGTGGGCACCCTGCTGGCCAAACGAGGTTGGCAAAAAAAAATACCCTTTTGGTTTTCTGCTGATTTTTCCATCCAAAAACAGTGTTACGCTATATTAAAAAAAGACGGGTCGACCACTAGGACCCAGCAAAAACCAGCCACTCAGTCGGACGCCTATTTCTCTTTAGACCACTCTCAAGCTCATCGGCTCTGTTCTTGCTAACGTGTGATTGGCCATCCCAGCGGTCACTCCAACAGCCTATGGACTTTCAAATCATCCATCCATTATCACACCCGCTTAATCCCCATCAGGGTCGCGGTTTTAATTTGGCCTGTAGTCCGTGTTCACCTGCTTCTCTCTCTCTCTGTGTGTGTGTGTGTGTGTGTGTGTGTGCGCGCGCGCGCACGTCTACCAGTCTGTGATAAGCCATCCATTTACATGCATCTAAGTTTTACTATTATCAAAATAATGTCTGCTTATTTTTACTCAAAAATGAGGTATAATTATGAGTAAATGAGGTCTATTGACCATACAGTCCAAACATAAGTGTAACTTTGGTGGTAGTGAATTGGAGTGAAGTTGATTATCAAGGTGTAACACAGAATTGGGTGATAATTTTATATTACACAATTTTAACAGTTTATTAATATTTAATAATTAATGTTTCATTAATGATTAATATTATTTTATTTTAATAATAATAATAATAATAATAATAATAATAATAATAATAATAATTTGTATAGTTATTATTAGTATATTATTAATATTAACTAGTAATTCTTAATAACATATTAATAATAATGTTTAAGTAATGTTTAAAATGTATGTATAATAATTAATATTTATTAATAATCAATAATAATAATTTAACTGAAGTTTAAGCCTGTACCGAACCATAACCATAAAAAAGAATCTGTTTGATCAGGGCCCCCAGACATGACATTGCTTGGGGGCCCAGAACTTCCAAATCCGCCCCTGCATAGAACAGATATCAGATGTTAAAATTGAGGTGTTTAACCATTTCATGAAAAAATATTAACTCAATTAGAATTTGATTAGCTCAACAATCCTGCATGTGAAGGTCTGTGATACATCAATGAGCCAAAACATTATAACCACATTCTCAAATGAAGTGAATAACACTGACTATCTCCTGAAGATCTGGGGTAGACTTGAGAGACTTTAACAAGAACCAGATCATTATGGTCAACTGAAAAATCGAAGCATGTGGCATCAGAACTGGTCAGCACTTCACATTTCAACCTGACCATCTGAGGGATGAGCCACAACCTCACAATTTACAAAACTTCTGCTAACATCTTAAGGCCTGATAACACAGGGCTTTTCGGAGGTCTTATAGAGTCAATGTCTAGATCCAAGCAATTTTCGGCAGCATATTAAGCGTGTTGTTATGTATCTGTCTTAAAGTTTTGTCTTGCCTGTGTATATTAGGCATTCAGAGAAATGTTGGTTCTTGTTATTGACATGAATGTGACAGGTTGAAAGTGTCCAGTACCATATATGGGTATATATGGGTCTTGCTGTTTTGAATACTTTCTCCTGCTGTGATCCCAGTTGGTAATTTCTTTTGTTTCTCTATTGATTTCATAGCAACACAAATTAAATATGCATTTCTCAGTGTCTGTGTGGGATTGTGCCATGCTATCTGGCAACCCAGTCCATAGGCAGAGGTGAGTATATGCAAATGACCACTCATCACTATGCTGTGCCTAAGGTTGTGCAAGCTGGATATGTTCTGCTAGCAGCCCCAAAACTTTTTGGAAAGTGAAAGTAAAGTTTACCACAGTTAACCAGACTGAGTTGAAAGAGCATGTGCAGCTAATATAATGCGACAATAGGTGATTAGGAAACAACACCTGCATTGATGATAATTCTAAGTAGCCTTTTGTTAAAATGCAGCTAATTAGCTGCGTGAATAATTAACCTTGTTCTTGCAGGGGCCAGTGCAAACATCTGTTTCCATATCAGGTGTTAAAATGCAATCAAACCTTTGATGTTTTTGACTCACAGGGGTTAGAGATTTAGGCTACCCCTGGCCTTTTCCTTCTGACTTCAGTTAAAGGTGCTAATTGGACAGAGAGGGACTTGCGTCAGCCTCCATCGTTCTATCTTCATCTCTTTACTTTTTAAGTGCCTCCATTTAAACTTCATTAGTAAGCACGGCTCTTAAATGTACTGGATGTGTGAAGTGATTACTTTCACTTTGCTCTCCAGACGCTGGGATGTAAACGTATGCAGGTTGAAATCTCCAAGCAATTAAGCAGTGGTCCACCCGGGGGGGTTGGGGCGGAGGGGCGTTCTGGGTTGGCAGCAGTAATTCCTTTTGTTTTTTCAAGGAACAATCATTCTCATTACTGCCATACTGTAATACAGAATCACTAAACAGTGTTACACCGGGGGCTTGGGCAGGACCTGTTGTGTACTTATGCATTCATTGTAAGTAATTGCAAATCAGCGAGTTGTTTCTTATTATCAAGCTCTCAGGCACTGGCCCCATCTGCAGTCCAGAGCATATATTTTAAGGAAGTTCTCCACCCAAGCTCTTACAGAAGAAGATCAATCTTTGCACGCATTAATAATTAAGTGACATCAAATTTATCTTTCTTTATCCAATAAGGTATCTGCTAGGTCTATGTGCAATATTAATGGCCCCGTATGCATAATTAATGCTTCTTTAATTATGGCGGACGGTGAGGCGCTGCTGAAATTAATGGCGCTTTCGCTGCAGACACACAGTTTGGATTGTTGGGGAAAAGTTCAATTGAATCTAATCATTCTGTCTGTAAGTGACAGAGAGAGAATTCTCGGGTGAAGTTTACATTAAGTGTATAATTGCTGGCGGACCTGCTCATTCATCAAGGTGACATTTTCCATTAGCTCAAGCAGTGTGACACCTCCCTGCATTTTACAGTGCAGTTCCAACACGCAAACACACACACACCTCTCTCTCTCTCTCTCTCTGTCTGTCTCTCTTTCACTTTATTTCTGTCTCTCTCTATATCTGTCTCACACTCTGTCTCACTTTATGTCTGTCTTGTATCTGTCATCTCACTTGCTCGTTCCTTCTATCTCTGTATCTCTCTCTCTCTCTATGGTCTATTCTTTCTCGTCTTTCTCTTGATCATCTCTTTTTCTCTCTCTCTTTCACCCTGTCTCCATCTCTCTATATCTTCATCTGTCTCTGAAAATGTCTCCTCTTCCTTATCTCTGCCACATTATTGTATATTATAGTTCTTATTGTCCCTTTCATCTCTTGAGTACCCCCATCGTCTTTCCTAATGTGAATGAGCATCATCAAAGCATTTCACTGCCAGCTGTAACAGGTATGACTGTGTATGTGATAAACAAACTTTGATTTGAAATTTCACATTGTAACTGTCTCTCTCTCTCTCTCTCTCTCTCTCTCTCTCTCTCTCTCTCTTTCTCCCTCTCTCTCTCACTCACTCTCTCTCATGCTCTCTCTCTCTCTTCTTTATCTCTCTCTCTCTCTTTCTCTCTCTCTCTCTTTCTCCTCTTTCTCTCTCTCGATCTCCTCTTTCTCTCTCTCTCTCTCTCTTTCTCCCTCTCTCTCTCATGCTCTCTCTCTTACGCTCTCTCTCTCTCTTTCTTCTCTTTCTCTCTCTCTATCTTCTCTCTCTCTCTTTCTACTCTCTCTCTCACTCTCACTCTCACTCTCCCTCTCTCTCTCTCTCTCTCTCTCTCTCTCTTCCTCTGCACAGTGTGGCTGTAACACATTGAATGAAACTTCCTTACTAAAGATTATAATGAGTACTTAAATATTTTAAAGAACTTGTTTAGCAACACTGGGATTGTAACACATGCATTTGTGAGCTACAGTACAGTAGAGCACAGTAAAGATGCACAGTAAACTTATGTGCTTAACATGTATCCTGCATAAAGAATGTTTCATGTGAAAGCTGACATCCTCTTTCTTTCTTCTCAAGTTGTTCATTTCTGACTATTTTGCATCCAATAAATTAATGATGCACTGAAATGAAAATGATGACTGAAACTGAAACTAAACAAAATGAAACATTTGACTGAATACTGAACACAGCGCTTCATTTATATAAAATTATAAAATTAGTAATTAAACTATTTTCCAAAATAAGTCATCTTTTACATCATTAGTTTTAATAACATGCGTTTAATTGATTACTATTTTATATTTGTATATAAAACAAATGTTAGACAGTAACAAATGAATGTGTGAAGATGCATGTATGTTACATTATTACTAATATTTAATGAAACAAAATGATGAACATGTCTAAAATGAATGATGTAAGTCACATGGATGTTTTGTGTGCTTATTGTGAGCGTCATTGGTTTCACTTCTTCTGGTAATTGTGAGACGGTCCCTAACATTGCAGCCACCGGAATACAAACACAAAGCTAAGCGGCTGTAGTCTCACTTCATCATAACAAGGGCAGTTTAGTTAAGTTTGTGCTTGTAGTTTGATGTCTTCTTCTGTTTCACCACAAACTGTATGTGTGCTGATGAATCTGTGTTTTGTTTGTGAGGAAAAACACAATTGTAAATGTCCAAAAAGGTAACAGTACCATTAAAACCTCATTGTACAGGTCAAATTGTTCTGAATTTATACAACGAAAGTGAGTTTTTTTTTTTTTTTTGCCATTTCTGGTAGAATCATTTTGGTTGCTGAATATTCAGTGCATCTCTAAAATAAACCATCTGCCATATCATTAGTTAGAATAAGCACTGAAAATTTTTTTTATAATCCTTCATTGATATAAGAATAACTCACAAAAAGAACTGAGTTTCTGACTGTTGAAGGATTACCTGTAATAACACAAATCTACACAGAGCTCTTTTGGTGCTGTACAGCCTGAAGAAATACTGGGACAAATAATCTAAAATCACTACATTTTTACTGTTAAATAAGCATAAATTAAGCATGTGTTATTATATTACAAATCATACAACACATTGTCTACTTTAGGGGTCTCTTCCTAATCAGCCTAATCTTGATTGTGCTGCACTGTGTGTTTATGCATCACCACAGCACATGTAGAGTGAGCTGTACAGATATGCTCACATGTTGAACGCTGGGCGTTGTTCACTGTAGGCATAGAGTGCTAGCTAGGCTTACATGTGGTCACTGTGGCAGTGACTGGCTGGCTCCTGCCTTGGTCCTTTAGTGCTACCAGGTTAACAGTGTACTCCTCTCCAGGCCTCAGACCAGTCTGATGGAAGGATGTGATGGTGCTGGGCAGCTGAGCGGTCATCCCTCCATCATTATCCTGTGACACACACATACATACACACACACAGAGCAAGCATCAGTCATTATAGTGCCTACTCCATTCACACACACACATATCAAGGTGCAAGGAACCATGTGGCAACAAACAGTAAACAACGCCGATGAGCAGACAGTTTTTCAGAAGGCAGCCTGAGGTCGTATCCAGCCAAGTGTGTAATCAATCTGCCACCTTTTCTGAAGAAATACTTGTGCGATGCCATATCTGGCCAAATGCTTGATCTATCATCTCTTATCTTTTCCATTTGGCTAAATAGAAGTCCATTTTTCAGGGCATAATGTCCTGTACAACTTGCCAACAAAACTGCCCTTGAATACTCCAATACAGCTCCGATTGACTTTTGGGGACTTAAAATGTTTTACTACAAAACAAACAGGTTTTTTCTGTCACATCACCATCCAGCCACAACATTAATACCACTCACAGACGAGTGAAAGTCACTGATTATCCTAAAAATTCCTCAGATCTCAATTTGATTGAGCTAGAACAGCAAGTCTGGAAGCTCCACTTCATAATTGACAGAACCTGAGGTTAATATTTTGATGCCACAAACAACAGAGAACATTGTAGAGTCCGTCATTTGTTCAAACGGTTTCAGTGGCACATGAAGGACTGATGATGTATTAGCCATATTATTTGAAGGTTTTTAATGTTAATTGCTTAAACCACGTCTGGAACAGTTTGGGGGGAAGTGGTGAAATAATTAGGGAGATATTTTGATGAACAAAGCTTCATTCCTGCAAAGCAAATCAGAATTATTAGCTTAACAGAATGACTAGCACATTAGTCCATCCTTTGCTGTCTTTGTTCTTAATTGAAAATGTAACTTCCAAAAGAAGTCGAGCTGTTGTAGAACTTTTGACAGAAACAGTACATTTGTAATGTCAGAGTCTGTCCATACTTCTTAGGGAGAACTCAAGGACTGTTCTGTTCTTTTCTCTTCTTTCTGTACAAGTCGTGTATTGATTTCTTGCAGAAATCTTGCAGGCCCCCCCGCTGGTTCATCCATTACGATATTGTGGAAGATCAAGAACGTTTCTCAGACTTTTTAGGCTTAAGCCCTCTGCCGTTACACCACCTCTCTAATACGATTTCCCAATTCTTTTCTCCAGCCCCACTCGCCCAACTGAAAACCGAGGCACCCTGTGACCCTCCATGCGTCCACCCTGCTTTGTATTCGGCACATATCCTCACTGAAGAGGCTCCTGACTTTGTTTCCATGGCATTTTTCTTTTTTTTTCCCTACCTTTCATCTAAAACTCAAGGTTCTTTAAAACCTCGGCTCAGTGAAGGTGCGATTATTCCACATTGGCCTATGTGGAAGGAGCCAGAGGCTGAGAGAGGGAGATTAAAGAGACTGATGTTTATAGAGAGAATTAAAGTCAAAGCTTGTCCAACTTTAAACATGGAGGTTATTACTATTATTATGTCGAAGTCTTGTCTAGAAACACATTCAGCTAATCGTCCACTGGTCAAAGACAATCCTTTGTGTGTTCTGGGCTAGGAGACAAACACATTAAATAAACCCATAATCCCCTCTTTTCAGGGGTCCTATTACCAGCAATGCAGGCCGTCTCTCACCTGTCTGCTCTTACCGCCAAAAGGGGAATGCTGTGTTTACAAGCTCAATATTTAAATTTAGAGTTAATACGTTAGCCCAGCAGCACACGTTTCTCCAGAGGAATGATGGGGGCTTGTCAGAAGCTTGTCAAAGACAGACAGGTTATAGCCTGCCATGGAAATGACAGGTGTGTTTCTCGGAGAGACGCCGTAATGCCATTTCTCCCCCTGCTGTTTCCCAATGAAGCGATAAGTGCTAAACGCTATGCGCTAGCAGCACCATGTCTTTGAAGGTGGACAAGAGCTTGAAGCTTTCCTTTCTCTGAGAAATGGCATAGGAATGTAGGAAAAGTGCATTGTCTCCTGCCTTGACATGGGGAATGGGACAATGAGAATGAAAATCACAGCACACTTTATTGTCCTTCTCCTTTTCAGCTTCATAGTCTCCAGATGCAGCCTGAAATGCATCAGCCAAAAGAAAGCACATAGAACTTTTTTATGGGACAGTAATCTACGACCAACCAAAAAGACAGTGACTGCAGTCATGCACCCAGGCTTCAATTCATCACTTGTCACTGACAATGTTGTGAATATTGAAAGCTGAATGCTTACAGACGGCTATTTATTTTCAGCACTTTTATACCCGATATCAACTGAAGTGTGACCTCCCAAAGAAAAGCCTTACCTTGGGAATGAAGCTTATTTCCCAGCCATCAAACAAGTAGTCGAATGGTTGCCACTGAACCTCTACGGACGTCTCTGTGATAGATTTGAAGAGTAAACCGTCTGGATTCGAGAGATCTAGAAGGCACAGATTGATGCATTATTGGCTTCCATCTTCAGCATGCTCAATAAATCAACATTTCTCTCAGCCAAGACAGCCTTCCACTCTCCGGCATTCTCTCCAGAGGAAGAGTGGGATATAAGAGAGTAAAGAAGAGGCAGAGAGTGCAGTTGTGTCAGAAACCTGGTGGCTCACATATGCTTGAACTAAAATCTTGATCATTTAGTTCTTTTTCAGTATAGCTCGGCAAGTTCATAGCATTTCTTTTCATGCAACGTCTAATCCATGAAAACTCATAACCAATCATGAATTTAAGTATCTTTTTCAAACAGTATTGATGAATTTAGTTAAACTGACCAACTATTTCCAAAAAATATTTGTAGGATAATTGATTCTTTGATTTCCAGAGTTCTGTGCATGTTACTTTTCTTTACGATAC